>JARFJB010001166.1:8830000-8997500 GCA_036346205.1 Vesta saturnalis
TGGTAAGTATGTTTAAATACTTTAGCTGTTCTAATTACCTTCCATTATTAAATATATTTTCCCTTTTGCCACTTCAATTAAAAGTAAATCTTATTAGAAAAGCTGCGACGTCCTTATAATATTCAGAAAGGGAATTTGGCAGTCATACTGAAATGAATAATTACTGGAAAATATTTCTCAGGTATTCCACATGAACGAAATGTAACATACAAATGGATACCAGTTTAACATGTAAAATTGTAGCTAATTTAGGGTAATAAAAACTTATTCTAATGTCGGCTCAACTGTAATGATAATTTAACGTTGATGAGAATACTCATTTCATTTTTAATGTCTCCTTACTTTTAATGATGGTAATTTTACACAGTAGCTGATCATTAACAAAAACAATTTCTAAAACGTTTATGCTGATATTTATTAAACTATGATTACTTTTAAATGGCAATATTCAAATGCTCTATAATAAGCATCTCCATATCGAGAAAGATTGATGATTTCATGAACTGAGAAAAAAATTTGACTGAAAAATGGCAATATAAAATTTAATGCTGCTACTATTTTAAATATTCTAATGTACTAATTAATTATAATTTTTTTTCGGAAGATTTATACGTTATTCGAAATGATCAAGGGGGTCCGTACAAGTGTACGCCCCCTGAGGTCAACATATTTTTAAGTAGGCATTCATCATTTAACACTGTGATGCACTATATATTTCATTTTGTCATATTACCTACAAGATTGATAAATGCATTTTAATTATTCATATTAATGTACTTGAATAATGTAATTTAATATTATAGAGTTAAGTTTTGTATTCCAAGTTCAAAAATAAATCAATCATTCTTTTTTTAGTTAGTAGCACATGAGTTACGCTATTTATAATACTTTAAAGTAATCGATTATCACCCGATTTTATAATATTTTAATAGAAAAGTTTTAATGTTCTAGTACCGTATTTATTCGTCGCAATTTAGATGTAATGGATATGTGTGAAAGTTTGCACAATATTTATCGGAGACTAATGTAATTTATATATATTAGAATTATGGAAGTAATAAATCATGGTTGACTTTTTAATTGTGCAAGAAAATTTAATTGAAAATTTTAATTATTTATTTAATGTAGGTGTATCATCAAAGCCAACAAAATTATTATTCTTTAAATGTTGAATGGAATTTAAGATATTCAATTGCCATAATATTACTATTGTTAAAATTGTCAAACTAGTGAAACTACTCCTAGATTTATAGATTAATACTTGTTTATATAACAATTTAATTTGTTTTTGGGTAATGGGTAAATACAGAAAAATTATAGCTCGTAATTTGTGACTGATCTGTATCGTTTTAGAATTTTTTAAGATATTATTTTGTGTTTTAAGTATATGTGCTGGATGGTAGGCAACACACAATACGCACGGCTACACATATGTATAATCCATTTTTTTTTTATTTGCCCCCTAGAGTTAAAGTGTTTTATTATTACACCAAAAGTATGCTGGTATTAGACGGTTCTCACTAACTTCCAATCTGATTATATGTCAAAATTAATTTTTTCACTTCCGAGACTAAAATAGATACTTTAGTCTCTGTCTACAGGGACTAAAGTGGGTCATTTATTCCCTAGGGATTAAATATGGACTGAACCCCCTAGACTCTAGAGAGTTCATTGACAGATGTCAAACTTAATCAATATCGGACGATTGATTTCCGAAACGATACTGCTGGATGTAAGGCTGAACGCATTTCCAAATGAATCAGTGCCTGATTGGCAC
Organism: Vesta saturnalis; assembly: GCA_036346205.1. NCBI lineage: Eukaryota > Metazoa > Arthropoda > Insecta > Coleoptera > Lampyridae > Vesta > Vesta saturnalis. The sequence goes on from JARFJB010001166.1 coordinate 8,831,778, forward strand.
GAGGGTCCTGGGAATGAGATAGCTGGTGTTTTTTGATCACCTCCACCTCCAAAAATTTTTTCGGCGATAAGGTTCTTATTATTCAGGGAGTTTTCCACATACCCTTCTGCAACAGTTGCAGACTTCCATCCCCTATGTCTTTCTAAAACGTCAACAGTCTCACCTGAATCAGCTAGTAGAGATGCAGAGCTTCGCCGCCAACAATGTCCTGTATATGATAACGCATCTGGTAGGTTTAAGAATGTGCAACTTTCTGGGGCAATTTTCCAAATATATTCTTTCCTACAGGTTGCACTGTACACTGCTTGTTAACGTAACAAACAAAAAATCTTGAATGGGGAGTTTCGGCTTTTCTCAATGACATACATTTCTTGCAGATTTTTGTATAACTAATGATAGTTTTGTCTGAATCTTTTACAACGAAGTTCCTCTCTGTTCCATTTTTAGTAGCTCTAATGCTAACAAGAAGTCTGTTGCCCAAATCACTCACATCATTAATCATCATTGACAATTCTACCAATTCAAATCCTCTACAAGCCCCTGCCACACCAAATATGAGTGCTACCTACAAAATATCTTTTAAAAGTAGGTACAATGATTTTGGGCATACTCACTTTGTCATTAAAATGTGTCATCTGAAGATTCCTTTAGAAACGTATCAATCTGTTCTATAGTTGACACCTTCTTCGCTTTATAACCAAAATTTTTCCTTTTCAGAAGCATCGTCAATTTGTGGAATTTACTTATATCAACATTATGTTTAACGTTAAACATAGTTTTTAACATTGAATACTGGGCCCACAATGTAGAAGCATTAAATTTGTTTACCTTTTCATTAAAAATACCAGCAAATCATCTTCGTTAAAATTTGTAATTTTGTATTCACAGCACCACTTTAAAAATATATCACACTCTTTATCGTAAATTTTAGGAGATTTGGAAGGCAATAAGTGTTCGAAGCCTCTTCAGCGGATTTTTCAAGATCAAATTCGTCGTATATATTTATTACCCTTTTGTAAACAATTTTCCAAATATGGCTACCGCTGTTTACTAATTTCCACGCTAACCGACTGTTTTTTTTTCAAATAGCAAGATTTCTAGATAATTTTATACAAATTTGTCACATTTACACGAACAAATTTGGAGTTATTGTACAGGCTGTCCCAAATTCGAGGGCAAGCATGGGGATCTCGCTTATTATAAGAGATAGGATATAGGTTTAATTCGGCACTTTTGCTAAATTCGATGCCGAGTAATAATCTCAAAAGAAATTTGAGCTAACTCGAATGGATTTGGTTTTATGCTCAAAAACTAAAAATTTCGATTTTCGTTTTTCGCGTTTGGCCACCTTATAATTAGGAATTTTCAAAATTCGATTAAACATTATTAAGGCACCTTTTACGCACAATACTAATACGGTATTAAAAATATTATGTGACGTTTCGTTTATTCTGAACCATCATCAGGTTTATTTTTTCTTATGGGGGTTAAGATATATTTTTATGTCGTTGGATGGAGAATGTTATGCTGATTTTAGCAATATATAACACTTTATGGTTTGATCGACTGCGAACTAATATAATTAGAAAAATACGAAGAACAAGATTCTCCCTTCTTGGATCCAGCAAGGAATAATTACAAGGTCATAATAGCGACAACGCAAATTTATCGATAGGTAACAACAATATAATTACACAGAAAACAAACAAAAATTATTATAGTAAATGTTCGAACAAGTTTCCTCCTCCTTGAATACAGTAACGAATTCTTCTTCTACAATTGTTTACGCTTCTTTGAATGGTTCGCCTGGGAATTTGACGAAGTTCATTAACAACCCTATTCTGGAGTTCTTCTATATTTTTCGGTGGCGTCTTATAAATCATATTTTTTAAATAGCCCCAGAGGAAGTAACCTAAAGGGGTTAAATCTGGACTTCTTGCTGGCCACCTAAGTGGTCCCCTATTTCCCATCCATTTATCAGGAAATTCGCCGCTACGATATTCACTTATTATCGCAGCATTATGAGGAGGAGCTCCGTCCATTTGCCACCAGGGAGTCCATCTTTCGTTTAGCGTAACATCATCCAAAAGGTCTGATATTTCGTGTGTTAGAAATGCGAGGTAGCGTTGAGACGTTAAGATACCTTCGTAAATAATTGGCCCAAGGAGTCTATCCTTCCAGATTCCAACCCACACAATAAAGGACCGGTGGCCATGTCCTCGCATTTGCCTGTTAATTCGTGGATTTTCAACGGACCAGTAGTGCTCGTTATTACAATTAAACATTCCATTAGTGGAAAAATTGCACTCATCCGTCCAAATTATTTGATTGAAAAAGTTGCGATTTTCCAGCATTTTAATATTAAGTTGGTTACAAAAATCCAACCGTCTCATATCGTCCCCAGGCCGAAGAGTTTGACTAACGTGTAACTTAAATGGTTTATAACGGTGTTGCTTTAACACTCGCCAAACTGTCGTTTTGGCACTTCAATAGTTTGCTCTATTTCTCTGGTAGATGTTGAACGATTTTCTTGAACCTAAGATGGATAAAATAAGTCATAACTCTCCAAAAAAATGTCTGTGAAATTAGCAGTGAAGTGAGTGGAAATTCTTATAATTAGTATAATACTAACAAATAGTACCTGATGTAATATTTCTTTTCGGCATCTCTGTCTAGTCTGCTACCATTGCATTTCGAGGTTTCTGAAAACATCCAAATTCTCGCAAATTTTGGTCTAATTTTAAAAATATCTCTGGTTTGGTTGCTGCCTCTCCGGATATTCCTCTAAATATCTGTTCTGCTCTGACACTATTTCTATTGCAGCTATAAAATATCCTTATCATGTTTCGTTTTTCTGAATTTGAAAACATTCTAAAGAAACTTGCAAATTTTAAAGCACGAACACGAAGGATCTTGCAGTTATTACCCTTTTTACAATTAGAAAATGACATGACAAAAGCCAACTCCTGAGTTTTGTTTGATTCATGGGTATCGTGATAATGTAATATTTGGTTTTTAATTTAAGAGTATTTTAGTTCGCAGTCGATCAAACCATGAATGTTATATATTGCTAAAATCAGCATAACATTCTCCATCCGACGCCATAAAAATATGTCTTAACCCCAATAAGAAAAAATAAACCTGATGATGGTTCAGAATAAAGAAAACGTCGCATAATATTTTTAATACCGTATTAGTATTGTGCGTAAAAAGTTGCCTTAATAATGTTTAATCGAATTTTAAAAATTCATAATAATATGGTAGCCAAACGCGAAAAACAAAAATCGAAATTTTTAGTTTTTTGAGCATAAAACCAAATCCATTCGAGTTAGCTCAAGTTTCTTTTGAGATTATTACTCGGCATCGAATTTAGCAAAAGTGCCGAATTTAAACCTATATCCTATCTCTTATAATAAGCGAGATCCCCACGCTTGCCCTCGAATTTGGGACAGCCTGTACATAAAAAATAAATACTTTTGAAGTGCAAAAAATGGCGTATATACTTCGGGACCAAAGTGCCTAAATCCCTTGAGTGGTTGTTGCCCTCGGGCTTCGCCTTCCAGGCAACAAACCCCACTCGCGGGATTAAATGATGCATTTGGTCACTCTATATATAATATACTATAAACAGTTGCCACATTTAATTGAAATGAATAGTAACCAGAAATCACTGAATAATAATAACAATCTATCATGTGAAAACAAATTAATCAAATTTGACTTTAGTGAAAAATATCAAACCAACTTTGTAAAAATAACTCCCAAATCTAGGGGGCAAATAGATTATAGTGATATAAACCTTTCATTTGTAAACTAAATGCTTTGGGGAAAAGTAACGCTAACTAGTTTGCCTTTCAACTAATTCAATATTTTTGGTCGTTTTTGTATTAATTTAACCAAGTCTACGAAGTTTTCTAATTAACGTATTTAGTGTTAAAAAAATTGGACGTAACAACGTAGTCATAATTAAATTCTAGTGGTAGTCACATGAGGAAGGGGCGGGGCAGGACAAACTCCAATTATTTTAATTACGAGTCATAATCACAGCAAAACAGGTATAGAACGCAGGCACTTGCCAGCAGGTCTTCGCCTTCCTGTTACGGATCACATTTTTAATTAGGAGTCATAATCAAACTCTTATCACAGCCCTTTTCAGATCAATCTCAATCAGATCAATCTCAATCAGATCAATCTCAATCAAATCAGCAATATATTTTTAATAGTATATGCAGATAGTATTCTAACCCTCATACTATCTCATAAGACAGTTGTTCGCCACCTGCCTGGCCGCCTGATTGCTGGCCACGTCATCTACTGGTGTATTTTTAAAACTAACGATTGTTTTATGTACTAGGGGCCCGCGATATTGGAAATAGAAAAAAATGACAATTAGCAATATTTTACATACAAGATCTGCCTTATCGGAAACACCTCTGTCAAAAAGGGTCTTAGATTTATAAGCAAGCCTAGACACCCCCAAGTCGTTATTAGTCTATTTTTTAATTATGAGTCATAATTAAATTTTGACAGTCATTTTGTTTTGATGGTAAATTTGAAATAGTGGTCTAGTAAGGGGCCCTCATGCTATCCCATAAGCCATGTGTAGGACACCGGAACTTGCTCTCGGGTCCTCGCCCACAAAATTCCGCAGCCAATTTGATTTTACTTGTGAATCATAATTAAATTTTGTAGGTAAACTTGCTTTGACGGCCATCTTGGAGGCCATTTTATATGCCTTACGCTTATGCAAGATTTCTTTTATTCTAGCTAACACTCTACGATGCGTGTCTGTCTGATAATCCTATTTGATTTAAGTTATGTTGATTATTGACTAATTATTAAATGTTTAGCTTACTTTGCTAACGCACTAAAGTGGTTTACTGCTATTAATTTCCTCTGGAAATTAGTTCATTGTAGTTATTTGGGGATTTAGGCTCTGGGGCATGATAAGTGGGGAATTGCTTCAGATCGCGTTGTACACTATATTCCCGATCGACTTTATTTGTGAAATTCCATTGTTCATTTAGGATGATGCTTATACAGAATAAAGATTTGTGTTGAACGGTGACTATTTCCTTGTGCGTGTGTGTGCGTGTGTGCGTGTGTGCGTGTGTGCATGCGCGTGTGTGTGTGTGCGTGTGTGTTTGTGTGTGTATGTGTGTGTATGTGTGTGTGTATGTTGTGTGTGTTTGTGTATGTGTGTGTGTGATGTGTGTGTGTGTGTGTGTGTGTGTGTGTGGTGCGTGTGTGTGCTGTGTGTGTGTGTGTGTGTGTGTGTGTGTGTGTTAGTGTGTGATGCGTGTGGTGTGACGTGTGTGTGTGCGTGTGTGCTGTGTGTGTGTGCGTGTGTCGTGTGTGTGTGTGCGTGTGTGCGTGTGGGTGTGTTGCTGTGTCGTGTGTGCTGTGTGCGTGTGTGCTGTGTGCGTGTGCGTTGTGCGTGTGTGCGTGTGTGCGTGTGTGCGTTGTGTGCTGCTGTGTGTGTGTGTGGTGTGTGTGCTGTGTGCGTGTGTCGTGTGCGTGTGCGTGTGTTGCGTGTGTGCGTGTGTGTGCGTGTGTGCGTGTGTGCGTGTGTCGTGTGTGCGTGTGTGCGTGTGTGTGTGCTGTGTGCTGTGCGTGTGTGCGTGTGCGTGTGCGTGTGCGTACGCGCGTAATGCGTGTGCGTGATGCTGCGTGCGTGAGTGCGTGTGCATGTGCGGGTTCGGGTGCGTGTGCGTGTGTGTGCGTATGCGTGCGTGGGTGAGAGCGTGCGTCCGCCCGTGCGTTCGTGCATGCATGCGTGTCTGTGTGTGTGTTAGTTTTGTACACTCAACTAACCTGTACTTATTCAGGTCAACGTTATTTCTATTATTTTAACTGAAGCCATCGTCTTGACGTTGCTTTTTGCTTGGTTTGACCACTATATAAAAACAAACAACTGATTCGCTTTCAGTTTTTCCTTGTTTTACTAAGCTTTCCATCGAGATCGGGTCACGTCATACCTCCCAATTTGGGCATCGGTTCCTTTGTACACGTGACAAATTGTATAAGTGAGTGCTATTTGAAATGTATATTGATACTATAACCTTTTTAATTCACCTTTTCCCGGTTGGTAACGCGATTTTAAAAATTAAACAATATTTCTCCCTATAAAACTTTTGGACAGAATCCTTTAATAAGCCTTTAATAAATTAATTAATAAACAGTTAGAATATGTTCATTCATCAATATCAATACCTTCCGCTTAACATTCTTTGTAAATGTGAAACTTTAAAAAATAAAATTTAAGTACACTCAGCACACTCTCGCATGTTAAAATAGAAGTAAGTAATAAATGTACACTTTATTTCTCAAAATATGTTTAAGAACAAAAGCATGAATGTACTTCGCTATAAGTGAAGCCCATTCTATTATTAGCAATCCAGAGTAAAATCGGGGTAATTAAAGTTGCGTGGAGTCACTTAATGTTCAACACCTGTTTCTTAGTAAGGAAATAGTTGCAGAATCAGAGATCCGGCGTCGAAGTCTCTTTGTTGGTACCACCGTCGCTAAAGCAGCTACATTCTCGTAGTTGGAAAAAGAATCAGTCAGAAAATTAAATATACAACCCAAATTGACAAACTTTTAGACAAAAATCCAAGCATGCACTTTTTGGTTCATCAAGGTTAAACTTTTCACTGAACCATTTAATTTTGATTCGCATTGCAATTTTTTTTCAACACACGCAATAAATAATCCAAAACGTGAAATATGTAAATGGATATTGACATACAATAGTGTTGACCAAAAAAACACACCAAAATTGACACACACCCTCACACGCACACGCATACGCACATGCAGACACAGACGCACACGGACACGCACACGCACAAGCACACGAACGCGCACGCGCACGCGCACACGCACACGCACACTCACGCGGACACGCATACGCATACGCACACGCACACGCACACGCACACACACGCACACGCACACGCGCACGCGCCCGCGCGCGCACGCACGCACACAACACACACAAATACAAAACACACACACACACCCAAAACACACACACATACATACACGTACGTACGTACGACTGCACGCACACAGTTCGTCTGGTATTACATTAGCTAATTGCGAAAACTGCAGCGTTACTATTTATAATTAAAAAATACGAAATAATGGTAAACTGGCATTGTTGTGTTTTCCATAAATGTAGTGTGTTCAGGTTTGATCTGTATTGTCTCGAGTTTTCATCATTATTGGATACATAACGAACATTTCGTAACGGTTAGGAACAAAAAATTTTATTTTTCGTCTCAAGGTAGTTGTGTAATGTAAATCATTTTAACACAATTCAGTTGCGAAAAATATCACTTTATATGTCAAAATTTGAAAACATTATTTTTATTTTGATTGCTTGCTGTTGTATGTTTAATAAGAGTAACGTAGCTGATAGTTTCGGAAATCCTTACTTATGGTGTTTATAATGACGGTAATTTGTCAGATCAATCAATACTTATATATATATATATATATATATATATATATATATATATATATATATATATATATTTATGTATTGCTGATTGCAGAATGGATGTAGATAGCAGCAGTAATGATGACAGTGCAAATACTAAAAATGAGACTAAAACAACAAAAACAAAGATTTACAAGACGTCAAATGCAAACTTTGCAATGAATCTAAAAAAAATAGTTCTCAGCCCATAACCGGGTTAAAAACTGATTTAAGAAACAGACATAATATTGTCATACAAAAATCACAACACCAAATCTACGTTTTCAACACCTTCTACTTCCACTTTATCAAGTATCAGCAAAGTAGGTGAAGATAAAGACATCCCAAAGGCAAAGAAAACAAAAACATTGGATAGTTTTGTAGTGGTACAGGGCAATTCAGCTGAAAAAATTGTATCACGAGTGGTATCAAAGATGACTTTACTTTTAATTCCTTTTGTAAGATCAACGAAATTTGTCTAATAAAAGTGGATACAAACTCCCTAAATCACCAGGTACGATAAGAAATATGGTTATGACGTTTCCAAAGTCTGTTGGGTATAACATAATAGAAGATTTGAACAACATACAATATCAAAACCAGTAGTGCTCCCTGACGGATGGAGCTAGCACGATGGATAAAATAGGTAAGTTGATGTCCTGCATTCAGTAACTTTGTTATGCACATCGAATACAACTGTCTGTTATTGACGTATTATACAAGAAAGGTGCGCGAGATGCAGAGCCTGAAGGACAAGGACGAGCAAGACGAAGATTATTTTCAACACGATGGTGGGTTAGAAATAACTATGGATGAAATTAACGTTAGAGATATAGTTGCAAGCCACAAAAACATCGCTGCAAAAGTACGAAACGTAAAAATTTTCAGGAAGTCGCCTACAAAAAATAACACAATATTACAAAAATATGTCCAGGAAGAGCATGGCAAACGATTACAGTTACTTTTGGATTGTAATACCCGTTGGAACTCGTTGCTTGATATGCTCGAACGTTTTTATACATTAAGACTGTATATGAGCAAAGCCTTAATTGACTTAAAATCAGAGACCCGATTTAGTGATGAAGAATGGACTGCCATCAATGACGTAAAGTGTTTCCTTGAACCAGTAAAACTGGGCGTGGAAGTTTTGTGTAGAAGAGATGCAAATCTAGTAACTGTAGATACAACTCGACGATTTATATTGACTAAGCTTGACTGCATTAAGCACTTGTCTTGCTGGTGCACTGCGGGAAAAAACTGCTCAACGTCGTTAAACCAACATTACTGGCGTCCCATTATACAATCTCAAAAGTTTCGAGAATGATTCAAAAAATCAAGATATAACTTTTTGTCTACCGAAGAAGACAGTTATGCGTAATGAAATGAAAAACTTATTGCAGAGAGTAAAGAGACAGAAAGTAGAGGATAATGATAACCATCCAACAACGTCTGGTATTGTTGATCCTTCTTTCAATAACCTCCCCCTCGAGCATCAGTCCAAAGGAAGCGAAGATGAGCAGCATCAGCTTCATCTTCAGCATTCCGTGAAAGAAGAACTAGAGCGTAAACTTAAAAAGGAGTATTCTGAATTGACCCAGTCAGAAGAAGGTGCATCCAAAAATATTTATAGCGTATTGAAAAAATAAATGGCGGTTTTTGAAAACATTGAACCTGAGGTGCCTTCTGCGATCATACGCCCAAAATAATATAATCTAAGTAATAAACTAATAAAGCTGTTTTTTACTTTGTTGGTTTTATTGATTGAATGATTAGCAATATTGATCTTTTCTTACTTAAAAACAGTGATTTCGTTTACTATTAATGTTTTTTTCTGTGATAATAATCGTTGTGCAGGATCCCGCGGGATTAACTCCAGTGGGATTGAAAGTGGTGCTGGATTGCATTTCTACTATGCTTACGTAATTTAAAACAATAAATTTATAAAATTATTTTTATTTATTACACTAAAATTATTCCAAAACAGGATTTACACTATCTAACTATTTCATCACTCATTTAGAACATGAACATATACCTACATGCTTGCAAAACCCCCACAAGCACAAAAAATGCAAGAAAACATTCCATAGAAATTAAAACATGCAAAAAATAGTGGTAAACACGCACAAGCAAAAAAAACTGATAAATAAGTAAACCTCCAAGATACAACCCCAAAACGAAGACTAGGAAACCTGTAAACACCGAAGCACAAAACATACAATCCCGCAAGTATACGAACAAGGAAATCACATCCAAACGTTCGCCAACGCAAATACTTAACGCCAAAAACAAACACAGTCAAACACACCAAGCAAGCAAGCAATCTAAAACATGCAGAGATACTAATTCAAAAAAAAACAAGACCATGTAACGCAAACAAATAAACGAGTGGCCCAACAAATTATAAATACACCCACGTATGCCTTAATAAGCATACAACGTAAACAAGAAAACATATCGTAGCATATAAAACATGCAAAAATCTAGTAGTAAACAGGTACTTGCAAAAAAAGAAATTAGCACATAATTAAACACGTAATCCCGTTAACCTCCTAACCCACGACTACGTAAATATAGAAATTAGCAATCAAATAAACGTCAAAATGCAAAGTAATTCCGCTCACTTACAAACACACAAAGCAACAAGTGAATTAATGCCCAATGTACAATTACGTAACCTTCAGAACAAAGAAACTGGACTCCCTGCAAACAGATAAAGACCCTAGCAAGAATAGCAAGGAAACAGAACATGCAGACAAACTAATAGCAAATAAACATGTACGTCCACAAGTAAACAACCGAAAAACAAGAACCTATCTATACAGCGATAATACCGTATATACGAGGTACCTCATACAAAATATGAAGGATAAACAGCAAATATAAGATACGCACTGCCTTCAAATCGACTAGAACGCTCAGGGGAATACTAACCAAAACCAAACCATACAATGAAAATCAGAATCTCAAGAATTGTGTATACAACCTACCATGCAAATGCGCCAGATCATACATAGGATAGAGCAGTAGACCACTTAAAAGTGAAAAGACAGGAACATAAGAAAAATGGGCGAAACAGAATAATCAAGAGTCGTCGAATATGTCTGGAAGACCACCGCATCCAACGGGATAACATACAAGTAGTAGCAAAGGACGAGAATACAGCACGCTGGAAACTCAAAGAAGCCATACACATCGCACTGACAGAAAATCCAATAAGCCAAGCTAGTGTGGAAATGAAACCCATATGGATTTCAATGATGCGTAAAGGTGTCAGACTTGTAAGTGAAAGGTACCAAAGTTCAAATCTGAGAGTAGTCAAGTGCTTGGCAAAAAATCATAACATATGAATTCGAATCAAGTGCGAAAACAGTCCTCAGGACTAAGCCGGATGTAGAGTCCGCTTCCGAAACGTAGCGCTATAAAAGCAAAAACTGTGGAAATAGGCCGATCAACTGAATTAGTATGTTACAGTTACAAAACACTTATAATACAGAATAACAATGATAATTATCTTATAACAAGTAAAAAAGTTTCGTTTGTTTCTAGTAGCCGGAGGTATGTATGGGTTTAAACAAAGGTAGATTGAGTATTGTGTTACAGACTTCGATTACAGACGCCGATCAACTCAACTAGTATGAAACCACAGTTACAAAACAGTTATAATACAGAACAAGTAAACACCTTCAACAAAGAAACTAGCAAACAAGTTAATACCTAACCAAGGCAAACTCACAAACTAGAAAAACTAGAAATGAAGTAAGCGACTAAGCATGTAAAATCGTAAACATACCAATGTGTAAATATGCAAAGGCAACCCTGAAACCAAGAAACTTGCCAACAAGCAGGTAAACAGTAAAACACAAAACACTTAAAGCCGAAAATATACAAACAACCAGACAAACAAACTGTCAGCCCAAACTACCACAAACCAACAAAATATCTAACAATCACACTCGCAAACCCACAAATAAACACCAACAAATTAGACACACAAAATACTCAGACATATAAATACACGAACATGGTTATTGAAAACGGGAAAGCAAACAAGCAAATAAGCATAAAATTTAGTCGTCGAATTTCTAATGGCTGTATAGTAAGAATCAATCGCTCTTTTTTCCTGAAATGGGGAATTTAATAAATATGAACATTTTTCTTTGATTTCAAATTTAAAATATAATCCAACTTACAATTATAGTAATTATAGTAACCATTTTTGTTACTATATTTAATTTTAAGTTTAATTATAACATTATATTTCATATTATATTTTTCCTTGACTGTAAATTTAAAATTTAATCTAACTTTTGCCTTTTTTACTATAGTTAATCTTAATTTTAATTAATTAATCCTAAAAGCAGGTAACACAAGTCGAAAGGGCTAATTAAATAAAAGTGAAATTTGAAAAATAGAAAAGTTAAGTTATCACAATTCACGACAATAATGATACAGATTTGATTAGTTTAAAATGACAATAATATTCAATTTGAAACCTAAATTATGAACCAAAATAAACAAATTATTTTAAGCTGTCAACGCCCACGAAACCGAACCATAACAGATTGGGGTACTATATAACTTATGCACGTTGTTTTTTTTTTACTTTTTTTTAAATTTTCTTTTAATTAGGTTAATGAATATCCTGTTTTATTTTCAGTGCAGTCATTATATTCTACAATCGTACAAAAAATGTTTTCTTGTATTATGCAATGTAAACAAATGAATGTTTCCTTTCCAGATTCAATATTCCTACAAGTCCTTAGGGGGAAGGCATGCATACCCCATGCCGTCCGGTACAATACCACCACCTTTACCACGGGCTCATTAATATTGGTGCTCCAATTTTCTGAGTTCGATAAGGGCAGCCGGTCACTATCTACTTTATTCTTTATGTACTCGCCAGCACACACAGCCAAGTGTGGCGTTTTAACTGCTAAAACCTTAAAATGACGAGTTCTAAAACAGACGCTATACCCCAGGTGAGTAGAGCGAGACGCCTACACTTTCATGTCGATTTGTCAATCCATCCCAAGGATTCTTGGGGGTAAAAAATTCGTCAACGCCAAAATCAAGACTAAGAAGAACAAGATCAGTAGACATATAAGGCCGATCCTGGACCAGTTCAAGGTCACCCATGTAAATCTTATGGGGATTTATTTCAAGGTCAAGTGAGTTTTCTCGTTATGCCAGAACGCGCTCCACGTCTCAAGCATGCTTGTGGTGGGGATTTAAATTTTGGAGTCACTCGCCCTCTGGTGGTGAAATCAAGCTTTTGGAGCTCTTTCAAGGTCGAACTTTAAGCGGGAGATTTAAAATGTAGTTGGTCAAGGTCAAAGCTAAAAAGTTGCAAGGTAATCATAAATCAAAAATAGTTTTGAAGGTCAAAGGTTATTGACTTACGGTGGTGTCATATTTCTTAGAAATATAAAAGGTCAAGGTGAAAAGCTAAAATAGAAGTTGCAAGGTAATCATAAATCTAAAAATAGTTTTCAAGGTCAAAGGTTATTGACCTACGGTGGTGTCATATTTCTTAGAAGTATAAAAGGTCAAGGTGAAAAGCTAAAAATAGAAATTGCAAGGTAATCATAAATCTAAGAATATAATTTTCAAGGTCAAACTTTTTAGCGGAAATATAAATTTTGGAGCTGATCATCATCATCATATATATTTATAGTCAAGGTCAACAGTAGGTATTTAACAAGTTTAAGCATGTTGTAATATGTAGGACGCATATTTCTTATATAAACTGCAGCGAGCTGTATGTTGAGATCAGTCTGCAACACATAATTGTTAAATATGGAATTAACAGGGTTAAACCAAAGCACCTATTGCAAACCCTTTAAGAATGCGTGCGAGCTCGATATATCGAGAAAGTATAAAGTAACGAATATGGATATAATTAATACTAAGTACGGTGAACGTATAGTGATAGAAACGGGTGATTTTAAATGTGTATTACCGGAACGCTTTTATGTGTATTTCAAAAAAGAAGAAACACGAATTGAAGAATTTAAAACACTCCTAAACACGAAGGATGTGTTTATAAGTAGTTTGGGTGCAGCTGGCAAAACAACAAACATAACATTTTCTTTTAATAGTAGCACCCCACCATATGTAAAATTGAAATACTAGAATTATTTTCTTAAGCAGCGTTTAGTCATAGTGAAATTGTGAGCAAGTAAAGTCATGCAAGTAGCAATAAAATCATTTCTGGAACGATCCAAACTCAGAAGTTCACCGTTATATATGGATACATCACATCATTGCAGTAACAATCTGAATAATTTAACATTTTGTTGGTGCTGTCAAAATAGTGATGGTAGTAGTAGTAGTAAAATGAAGAGAAACACGATGAAGGTTATTCTTCTGCTAAGACTGACTGCGCATCATCATTTCAATATAAGGATGAAGTGTATAAACAAGCAGCTAAGGAATACTTAATCGATTGTACCTATTATAAACTATCGAACGATACTCATCATGCAAAACATCTGGAAATTGGATACAGTACACACCTCAACCTTGCACCAGTGGTGCGTATTGGGTGCGGTAATTGTGATCAAAGCAATAATGTAGTGTTGGATATGAAGGAATGGAATGAGCTTCTAAGATGGCATTCATATGTAGAATTACAATTTTTCGATCTCAAGAAATTGAAAATGAAATTGATTGGTCAAATGTAAATGAAGAAGATATAATCTATGATCAACATTATGAATCTCTATCTAGTAATCTTGGTATTTATTACAATTGGGAATTAATTAAAGGATATGACAGAATTTTGAAAACTGTTATGATAGAAAACTACAAGTGCTGTTCTTGTACATTCAACTCACATAGTATAGAAGAACTATTCAATTTAAAGGATATAGTAAGCTATAGATTGGAATTTCTTGAATCTTACAATCTGGTGTGTTTTATGAAAAGTTCATACAACAAGTTGTTGACTACCGTCGTTTTCGTGAGAAAGAATTCAGTGGTGGTGATGATGACATTTATAAAGATATTGATGATGTTATAAATGCTAAGTATAATATTAATTCACATAACACTGTATGTTTAATGGAAATTTTGTATTATCGTCCTGCTTATCTAATGTATAGCATTTACTGAATAAAGAAATAACTATGATTTGTTTTCTCAATTTAGGTATAAATACCCCTTCTATCCATCCATGTAAACAATGCTAGTTAAGAAGCGAAAGAGTGTAGGTGGTGGTGGTTTGGTGAATGGTCTAATCAATAAACTTCCGTTTGAATTGCATTTACCTGGTTACCAGTATTGCGGTCCTGGTACAAAGTTGGAAAAACGACTCGCACGCGGTGACCTCGGCATTAATCAATTAGATGCTCAGTGCAAACTTCATGATATCAGTTACAGAGATTACCGAGATTTAGAAAGTAGACATAAAGCAGATAAAATTTTACAAAAAAGCTTGGGAGCGCTTTAAATCATTAGACGCAACGCTAGGTGAACGAACTGCAGCTTTAGCAGTCAGTACCATCATGAAAGCAAAGAGAAAATTGGGAATGGGGTGTAAACGTCGATCTAATATGAAGAAGAAATGCAATGGTGGAAATTTATTGCATTTACGAAAGACAATAGCTAAAAAAATTAAACCTAACGGAAATTTCACAGACACAATAAAGTCAGCGCTTTCAACGGCAAAACGTGTGGTAAAAAATTTAGGAGGAAAGAAAAACATTAAAGTTCCTAGAGTAATTCCCTACCTAAACAAGGAGGGTTTTACCATTTCTTATTCCGTTATTCGCAGGATTATCAGCAATCGGTGCTTTAGCTGGCGGTGCATCAGGAATTGCTAAAGCAGTCAATGATGCTAAAAATGCTAAAAATTGCAGGAAGAGACATCGCGCCATAATCGCATGATGGAATCGGTCGCTATAGGCTCCATGAATAAGAAAGGCGGTGCACTATATCTAAAACCAAACAAATCTGGTGGTGGTGCATTATACTTAAAACCGTTTCCAAAAAACTGAATAGATTACCCGAAAGACCGTTAACGGATACTGATTTAAAGAAATACTCCAAAAACGTACCGTACTTTAGGGATATTTTTATGAGAGATAGCATGCCTAAATTGCCACGGAAAAATGAATCTGGAATTATTAACTTAGATAGCCAAAGAGGACCAGGTACCCATTGGGTTTGCTACAAAAAGCGTGGTAAAAGGGTATGGTATTACGATAGTTTCGGTAATATTCGACCACCAAACGAAGTGATTAACTACTTTCGGGGGTGTAAAATATATTATAATTACAACCAAGATCAAGAGTTTAATACAATTATTTGCGGACACCTATGCCTACAATTTTTATATAAATAATCAGCACAACATCAAATTTTCTCAGTTATGTCAATAACATTCAGTTTAGAAGGTGTTGGTAACACAGCTAGCTACAACTTCTATCCACCGATAGAGCTAGATTTGGGGAAGAAATACGTTATTGGATTGGTTGGATTTTACGGCTGCAACAGCATTAGAAACATTTATGCAGGCAACGATAGATTTTATTTTAGAACAAATCCATCTCATTTGCAAGTGATTAATATTCCACACGGTGCATATGAGTTAGATGAAATTAACGATTATCTAAAATCTAAAATACCCACAGAAAAGTTTATCATTAGAGCAAACAACAATACACTTAAATGTGAGATAAACAGTTCATTTGAGATTGATTTTACTAAAGAAAATTGTATTGGGCGCATGCTAGGGTTTGAGTCTAAAATATTAGAACCAAATATTTTACATACATCTGCGTTAGACATCCAAATACTTAAACACACTAATCTACACGTAGAGTGCAACATTATAAAGGGATCTTATCGAAACGGGAAACCTGCTAAAGTATTATATGAGATTGATGTTTCAGTTCCTCCAGGTTATCGTCTAGATAAAACTCCGAGCAATACTCAATATTTAGAAGTAAACACTGACATTATTAGTAATATAACAATTAATTTGACTAATCAAAGGGTGAATTAATAGACTTTGGTGAAAGTGAACCATTCACTGTACGCTTAGAACTAAAAGAACATGGGTCTGAGAATTAATCCAGGACCAATTCCATCTTTCAAAACTCATATAAAAGACATCATCCCTACAGTAAGTCATTAATTAGTCATCAACCTTCATTGCGGTTAACATCTGCAGAGAAATACTTTTAACGTCAATAGGTTTAAAAGTTCTCAACCACAATGGCAGAATCGTTAAACGTCTTTCAAAACGTACATTTTGATGATACTATAATTAAATCAGATATTCACACTTATCTTCCATATGGATCTTCTAAATATGGACCTTCCGAAGAAATACGAATCTTAATTCAAAGTCAAGATCTAATTACGGCTACTTATGATAGTTTTCTGTACATAGAAGGTAAACTTGAGCTCAAAAAGAAGATGAAAGAAAAGCATGCAGCTTAACCAACAATTTCCCGAACTTTCTTTTCGAAGAAATTCGTTATGAGTTAGGTGGTCAGAGAGTGGATGTTTGTAGAAATCCAGGAATAACATCTACGCTTAAAGGATATATTTCTTATACGGCAAGCAAAAGCAAAGCACTAAGTCATTTAGGATGGTCACCAAAGAATGAAGAACCATTACAAGTAGAATTCGATGAGCAAAATGGAGAAAAATCTTTTACAGTATGCATACCATTGAACCACATATTTGGAATAATGGAGGATTATCGTCAGGTAATCGTGAATATGCGCCAAGAGTTGGTTTTAATTCGATCTAGAAGCGATACAAACTGTTACTATGGTGAAGTCGATGCCGCAATAACCTTAAATAAAATTCAATGGAAAGTACCGCACTTAACACTTAGTGATGCTGCGAAACTTAACTTGTTTCAAGGAATCAATAAAAATTCTATTATTACTGTTCCATTTCGACAATGGGAGTTGTATGAATTGCCTGCTTTAAAACAAGCAACCTCAGACATATGGCCAATAAAAACATCAACGCAACTGGAAAAACCACGTTGGATAATTGTTGCATTCCAACAAGGTAAAAGGTATACAAGGTCAGCAAGGGCTGGAAATTTTGATCACATTAACATCAGAAATCTTAAAGTACATCTGAATTCTGAGTATTATCCATATGAAGCAATGCATTTGAACTTCAGTGCCAACCAATATATACCTGCCTATCGCAATTTTTGAAATTTCGTTGTGATTACTATGGTGAAGATGATAAAGATGCATTATTCAACTATTCCGAATTCAAATCATGTCCAATATTTGTAATGGACTGCTCTAAACAAAATGAATCCTTAAAAACTCAACAGTGGACATCAAATTGGAAATGGAATCTCTAACACCTTTCGATAATGGAATCGTTGTATATGGTCTTATTCTCCATGATGCTATTGTACAGTACAGTCCACTCACCGGAGAAGTGAAAAATTATAATTATTATTGTAGTATAGTCTAATATATATAAATAAAGATGTTGTAATTATTCGTTTAGTTTTATTTCATCCATCAAAGATGAAAGTAGTTGCTCAGAAACAAAAACTCTCAATTCAAAATCATGACTTTGATGAAAAGTCTATTACTTCAAAACATGGTGATTTACTTCCTAATAGTATACGTGGTATTATATGCGGCCCCTCCAATTGCGGTAAAACAAACGCAATGATCAGTCTGCTTACTGAAAAAATGGTTTGAAATTTAAACATGTATACGTATACTCTAAGTCATTGAATCAAAACAAGTACAAACTTTTACAGGAAATCTTACTTCCAATGAAGGACATAGGTTACTTTACCTTCAGCGACAATCAAGATGTGATTGAGCCTAATTGTGCAAAATCAAACTCTATTTTTATTTTCGATGATATCGCTTGTGAAAAGCAAAATAATATAAGAGCATATTTTTCTATGGGTAGGCATAACGATATTGACTGTTTCTATTTGAGTCAAACTTACAGTAAAATTCCAAAGCAATTAATTCGTGATAATGCGAATCTAATTATATTATTTGAGCAAGATGAATTAAACTTAAAACATGCGTATGAGGATCATATAAGTCCCACCATAAGCATGAAATTGTTTCGGGACATGTGTTCAAAGTGCTGGGTAGATCCGTTTGGTTTCATGGTCATAAACAAGGATGCTGAAGTTAATAATGGTCGCTATAGGAAAGGATTTGATGAATATATAATACCTTAAACTGGTTTCAGTAGTAACTGATCTGTTTAGGTATTAACAGCTATCTGTTTAGTGTAAACAGCTACCTGTTCAAGGTGAACCGGTACCTGTTTGTCGCAACAGCTACCTGTTCATGGTAAACGGGTACCTGTTCATTAAATCCGTTTTGGTATATAAGGCGAATATATATATAATACCTTAAACCGCATTCAGCAGTTTAGTAGTAACTGATCTGTTTAGGTATTAGCAGCTATCTGTTTAGTGTAAACAGCTACCTGTTCAAGGTGAACCGGTACCTGTTTGTCGCAATGGACAACAAGGAGAGGATATTAAAGAAAAAATTATTCAGGCTCGTAAAATAATACGGCAGAAGTATAACAGTATTAAGACTGCTCGCATTGATAATGAAAGAACATTCGAAAGTACTTATAAGCCTTTAATAGAACCTCTAACTGAAATAGTAAATAAAATCGATAAAAAACACCTAAAAGGAGGAGGAGGTCATTGATGTTAAACCTAAAAACCACCCGTATTGATATTTCCAAGAAAGCACGCCACTATCCCCACTAGTCCGCTAGCTCAAGTTCAATGGACCCCACGTCTCACTCCATTAGGTGATTCAAGTAAGGGTGCTACTAGTCCACTAGCTCAGCTTCCGTTTTTCGAAGAAATCCTCCCCAAGTCTTCCATCTTTCTTGGAAACATCAGTCATGGGGAGATTAATACTGGGGAGGAAGAAGAAGAACTGTCTAGTATCGTAGATGATTCCCATAATGAACCCATCTCGGAAGAATTTCTCGAGCAGTACAATGAATTGCCGCGTATATATGTTGAACGTATTTTGAAGAATGCTGAAGGTGATATTGATCATACGTATGGAGTCCACTATGATACCAAAACTGATAAATGGACAATTGGTAATACACCCATCACAATTAAAGGAGACGATATAATTATAAAAGGTGTCACGTATAAAGGGACTCCAGGATTATATGATCTGCTTATTATGAATGAACCCGACTTAAGTCTAGTAAAGTCAACAGATAGAAAAAATATAGAACTATTTTAGAGGCTACGAATGTAGTAAGGCGAGATTATGACATAAGTGCACAGATTCGAGGAAGCCGCAGCAAAAGTATACACAAATAATCAAACCCTTGCTGTCATCATCACCCACCACAACCAAGGGAGGAGGTGGAGCTATATTTTTAAGGAATTAACAAACAGACCCATTGAATATAAATATTGGAATGATATACATGAACTAATTCGTGATCTGGAAGTATTGTGGGCAGAAAAATTAGCGGGAAACACAGGTGTTGTAAATGACATAATATCAATTGTAGAAGAACTATATGAAGATGGATACATTGAAAAACCGAACAACCGCTTTTAAACAATATAAATGAGAATGCATTGATGTCGACATGTCACAACTAAAATGCCCCTTGACAAATTTGGACGTTCATATGTCCAGTATCAATTAAAGAAACTAGCCCCTCAGTTTAAACAGATTGATGCTAATCAATTTGATATTGAGAATAAGAGACTCAGCAATGTGGCCAATCCCATAGATCCTCAAGATGTCATCACTAGGCAATATTATGTATCAACAAGGTTCGATTTGGATGGAAATCGTTTGACACAGTTGGGTGACCCTGAAGAAGATGGTGATGCTATAAATAAAGGATACCTTGATTTCTGTTTACAAGCAGTTCGGAACACTTTCAGGAAACGCCAACGCTTATCTAGCGCTGGAGGAAAACTACATCAACTTAAAGAAATTGTGAATAAATTAGCACCATGTCCAAATTACAACTCGTCAACGAATTGCACAAACCTGCACGAAAAATTTTAAACGAAGGCGAACAATAATTAGAGGTTTTGATGATCTTTGGCAAGCAGATTTAGCTGAATTTAACACATATGCCAAACAAAATAAGGGTTATAAGTATATATTAGTGGTCATCGACTGTTTTTCGAAATACTTATGGACTAAAGGATTAAAAACGAAAACAGGTCAAGAAGTTACCAAGGCCGTGCAAACAATCTTTGAAAAAGGTCGGAAACCTACCAATTTGCAGACAGATGCAGGAAAAGAATTCTACAATGCGCATTTTACTAAACTAATGCATCGTTATGGAGTCAATCATTACTCTACCTATAGCACAAAGAAGGCTGCAATTGCTGAACGTGTTATCAGAACCATTAAAGGTGCTCTATATAAGTCATTCAGCCTGCAAGGTAAATATAAATGGATTGATACAATTGATACCATAACGATGGATTATAACAATCGTAAGCATAGAACTATTAGAATGAAGCCCAAAGATGTTGGTAATCATACAAAGCTAGAGGCTTACACTAACATAAAAATATTCGATGGGAATCGATATTCTGTGGGTGACATAGTACGAATCAGTAAATTTAAAAATATTTTCGCCAAAGGATACACACCCAATTGGTCTAGTGAACTATTTAAGATTGTGAAAGTTTGCATTACTAACCCCACTACGTACATGCTTGAAGACATGAAGGGAAATCCTGTACTGGGAGGGTTTTATGAACATGAATTACAAAAACAAAGTATCCTGATGTATATCTAGTAGAAAAAGTGCTTCGCTCCAAGAATAATAAGTTATTCGTAAAATGGTGGGGATTGGATGAAAGATCATGGATCAATAAGGATGATATTGTTTTATAACATTTAACCTGTACTTTGTGAAACAAATTACTTATATTAGTTATATATATATAGTTTGTAGAAAAGGATGTAGCTCTTAGATGAAATAAAACACACACAAAAATAATAGTATTTTATTTTTAAATATTACATTTATTTTTAAAATTTCATTATCTTATAAAGTGAACCTAAAGTACTTATATAATCACTTAAATTACTGGATGGCCATATACCCGAATCTGGCCCACACCTCCATCCCAAACAGGAATTTGAATTTGTTTCACCTTTATTGATGTTGTCTAGTATCCAGTAATAAATTTTGTGGTGCTCATCGTTTTCCCACGGTTGAAACTTATAGTTGATATTTTGTTCTAATAATATTTCAATCAAAATATCGAGGCACTTGTAGTTAGCATAATATGTCGATTTCTCAATACATTCAGTTATAATAAATACAGTGTCCTTGTAAGCAATATTTTCTAACGTAGATTTAACATTTGTTGAATCATGAACCCTTAATAAATCATATAGATACATTTTAAGCGGTATGTCACCAAGTACACTCATATCGTCTAAGATCCTATCTACTTTATCAAAAGTTAATGAATTGTAGCCTTTATCGGTACACAATTTCATAAAACTTTTAATGGTATCGTCTAATTTAATTTTTTATCAAATAATGTCCTAATAATAATTTCATTTGCACACTTTGAGTTTATAGCACACCAGTAAAACACTCATCGGGAATAACAATATTTTGTAATATATTCAGTATAAATGTATAGTTTTCAGGAGAGGTCAAAGAACGCTTCAGGTACTTTTGTATATTTGATCACTACTGCACTGCAGCTCTTCCTGCAAGTTGACTTGAAGACTGCTCATTGTTTACTGAAAGTTATACCCCATGGTCTAGTATCAGTGAAAGCAAAATTTACTAAGCGTTTATCGTCATAAGGATTGAGTATGACTTTATTTTGTTTAATGGTAAACACATCATGTTTCTTTGACCTTATGAGATGTTGATAGCGCCTTATTACGCTACTCTCAAGCAGGACCTGTTTATAATCATTAATCGTGATCTGCCTCACGCTTGCTTGCGTAGAACCCTTTGATTTTTTTACAACCTTTTCATCAACCGTGTAAGCATACATTTTTGCACGAAGTCCTACAAATTCAACCATAATTTCGCCATGGTTTTCATCTTTCATTAAGCCGGGGACCTTTTTGTTTACTAATGGGAGTCCAAAGATGTTGTCGGGACTATAATCAGATGTATCGAATTTATCAATGTCCTCTTTAATACATTGATAGATATCGGGAACCGAAAAGGCGTATATGAGACTATCCGTATCCGTGTACAAGAGCTTAGCATTATTATGGAACTTGGGTAGCGTGTAGCCGTAATGAAAATTATATAAAAAAGTTTTTGAAACGTCTAAAACACTGAATCCCTGCATATATAGGTTTATTGAAATATACTTCAAGCTTATTCATTTGAATGATAAGCATATCATTGTCAAATATTGTACAACTATGAAAATTTGGTTTTGATATGTAAGCACGAGCACCATAGCGACCCTCCCATTTCGTTACTAGCCGTATGTCCTTATGTTTACGTACATTTTCCATCAGCTTCCCGAAAACACTATTAATCATTAATTTATAGAAATTTTTATCGAATTCATTTTGAGATTGCTGACGCATGGCTGTATTTAAATCTATATATTTTTTAACCACGGAGACTGTTTAAAACGTAATATACGGTGTACTTTTACCAACTTCAATCCATATTTTAAATATACTTTTAAATTTCTGTAATGAATTACATAATTACGTTTTGGATACAAGGTAAGCAGTAATTTTTTCATTTTGGAATCAGACGGGTGGAACCATATGTTCGGGTGCTAGCGGTAGATCACTATGACTCTCATGTAATTCTATAGGATAGTCTAAATCACACTCGACTATATAACCAATTTCCGAATCATCAGGATGGTTTATTACATCTAAAGTTTCAAAATTAGCTTCATCAACAAAAGAAAAATCGCCAAATGGTAGAAATTCTGACATGGTGGCTCCATATAAATTATTCACGTCGTAGTACATTAAATACACACTTTCAGAGGTAGGATCAAATTTTTCCTCCATGTACTTATTGTTAGCTTTAGCATACCGATTTGAACATTGAGCTACACCACCTCTAATCCCTCTTTCAATAAACATTAACATATCAATGTCTGTAAATAATTCTAACTTTACTTGTGTAATTTTAAGCATAGCATCGAATGCTAAACCGGGAGCTGTATAATAGTGCAGAGGATCAAGCTCGTAAGTACTTATACAAGTTTGCCGAAAGTTCTCGAAAATATCCGCTAAAAGTAGAACGTCTGTTTTTAGATACAAATCCGAGTATTCCCCTAACGATTTAATACTAAATTTGTTCCAAACGTTAACCGCATGCTCAAAACTCTCATCACTGATTCCCTCATTATTAAGATGACTGAAAAATGCTTCTTTAGGAGGGAGCGTGGTCTCGTTTAATTTCTCCCGAGTATCAATATACTCATAAGGAAACACACCTTTGCGAACTAGTAAAGAAAATTCTTCTTCATTGTTACATTTAGCTCGGTAATAACTTTTTACTATTTTCCAAATAGTTTGATAACTTTTCAATACTACTACTCATAAATCTGAAAGAGTCAATAAATCTAAACTTAATTTTACTACCTTCTATTACTTTTGTGAAAGAGATATATCTTTCTTTGTTTATGGGTAGGAGTGAAATCGTACCGGGAATAGTAGCCAATTCTCTAATGACGAAATGGCTATCATAACCTGACAAATTATGAAACACAACCGGTAAGATGTGAGAGTCTTTATAGTTTAGGTTACAATTCTGATGTGATGCTCCTCGAAATGCTCCGGTGAAATGGTTATGGTCTCTGACCTTTATATCATTATCTGTAAATGGTTTTCGCAAATGTGACAGATCGTAGTGCTTTCAAAGTGTTCAACCTGATTGGGAGTTAAAGTACCCATAGGAATTATTTTATTAATGATTTCGGTGCTCCAATGTGCAATACTTTGAAGCTCTTTAACAAACCATTGAATGCAATCATTTCCTCTATAAAGCCTAAATCGAGATAAAGAATCATTGTATGAACACTTTAAGTAGTAAGCAATGCTAAAGGGTATATGTTTGGAATGAAATAGAGTATTACCCCAAGTGATGTTAAATTTGTACACTTTTCTAAAATACTTTCTAAATCCGCATAAATTACAAACGGTGCCTTTTCCTGAAATGCGAAATTTTTGAACTGCAGGAACATCTCCGCTTCGGTAGGCATCCTGACTGAACATTGATTAAGTTGATGGCAGAGAGTGACATGTTTTTGTAGAAGGTGATCTGAAGAAAAGTGATTCAAGCATTGATAACAAATAAACTTCTTGTGCCCCTACTCGATAGTTGTTTAGAAAAAGAGCTGACATATTTTTAATCCACGCGAAATGATAAACAGTATAATTTTTTGTATTAATAGCATCAGCAGTAGAACCCGCAGAATGATAATTAGGCGAAAGTACTAAAAGATTTATAGGTTCCCTGACACTATTTTCTTGATTTACACTTAATACTAGCGGTAATACACCTTTCCCCTGAATACAAAACAAATTAATGGAGAGGTTGTTTAATTTTTCAAATTTTTTTACATCATCTATTTTAATGGGAAGGAAATTGAACCATAATTCAAAACATCTCTAAAATGAGGATAACTGTAAACTCTATCTGAATGAAGTTGCACTGGGTATAATGCCGAAACAACGGCCCACAGGAAGCAGTACTCGTCATCGTTCTTAACATTCACTA
Organism: Vesta saturnalis; assembly: GCA_036346205.1. Lineage (NCBI taxonomy): Eukaryota > Metazoa > Arthropoda > Insecta > Coleoptera > Lampyridae > Vesta > Vesta saturnalis. Next base: position 8,856,988 of record JARFJB010001166.1, read on the forward strand.
CCGCATGCTTTACTGCTATGAAGTAAGGAACTTTAACGTAAGTCGAAAGGCCACCTCTAAATGGAGTATAGCTATTAATATTCACCTTTAAATGTAAAACTTCATGTAATGCCCAACCAGAATCCCTTTCGGAAAACTCCTCTAACTTTTTTGTAATTTGTAATAAACGTTATTGTTATACCAGTCACGCAAATTGGTGGTAATATCGATGACATAATTTTTATGGCAAATGTCTTCAACTCAATAACATGATTTTGAGGTTGCATGAAATTGCAGACTAAAATGACATTGACCTTTAGCATCGTTTGTCTTAGCATTACTTTAACCTTTCGCGCAAAACTATTGTATGCATTTTGTAAAAAATAAGAGGGTCCTTGATGTTTGCTATATTGACTATAATTCCAGTAAGTAACCTACCATTGAAACATGAATCTAGAGAGTACCAACTTAATTTGCGTGTACGCTTTTTAGTAACATTTCCACTACCTGTTTTCTCTGAAGCGCTCTTTAACTGTTTAACTCTTATAAGATAACACTTTAGCAATGATAAATTACTTTCGAGTTTAAGCAAATTTTCGCATGTCTCTAAATAAATTTTATTTTGAATTATATCTCGCAATAGCTTAATATTAGTGTTAATTATACGGATGTGCCTTACAAATTCATTTTGGGTTTTCAACAATGGAATAATATTTCTTGTTAAATTAACAATATCACTACTGTTGGGTATACCGTTACTCATAGTTACCTTCAAAACTGTATCCAACACTGCAAGAAAATATGAAGCACACGATTATATAGTAATGGAAACAAATATTATATTTATTTGATATGTAAAAATTAAAATTTAAGTAACTATAGAAGTACTTTAGGTATACAATTGCAATTCTAGTCGTGAGTGCAATATACTGACTGGTACAAAACTGCTCTTTATCTCCTTATATAGTAATATAAACCCAGCATTCAAGGTCAAAACTGCTTATAACTTGTTGCAAGAGCTTCAGTGTGCATAGATTGCATTTTGTAGCGTTTACTGGGAACATATATTAACCTTGACATCAATACTGTTCTCATGACTCATGCTGCATCACCTTTGCTTGCTCAGGTCATTGTACTAACCACTTCCACTTGTTATCAATTTTGTTAACGTTAACAGATCTATGTGTATATAACGTTAAAGTTTTAATTGAATACTCATTAATTATTCACCATTAGTAATGGCTTCATCCAGTAAACGATCTAAACTTTCACTAAAAAGACAGGCAAAACCTTGTATTTTACATGATGTTTTGGTGCGCCCATCAAATAACACCGCACAACTAGCACCCTTCAAAGAGACCATCCCATCATAAATAACATGACGCAACCAGCACCCTTCGAAGAGAGCATCCCCATCATCTCCATCAGGGATAGTGATGTAGAGGATGAATTTTCGAAGTATTTCGAGAGGTATGTACAATTTAATTAATTAATATTATAGTTTCCTTTCATTAATTCATAGAGAATTTTTAGTACAAATAAAATTATTCATTTTTCAGCATAACACCAGCAACCACGGTTATAGCAACACCCCACAACCACCACCGTTGCGAAACCTGCAATATGGAGGAAAAATTTGACTCTTATAGAAGGGCACCTCACACAGCAGGATTATGAGCACGATCCACCGACCCTTCAAGCCTTTAGGGAAACAAGTATTCGGTGGTTGCAAAGCTTCACAATGACTATTTGAATAGTGAGGTGGTGGGGTGGAGCGAGCGGAAAAACTGGATAAAGAACTGAAGGAGGCTAATCAATATTTAGAGTGTGTGCGGCAAAATATACTAAAGACTGAAAATATATTGCTTACGTTGGAAGGGATGGATGTGTGATGTTTTTGTGGAATTTATTGTATCTTTTCATTATACAAAATAAATGTAAATTGTTTTTATATTTTTATTATTTTTCATGAATTATTCCCATTATCCAAAAAATTTTACTACAGCTAAAAATTTGAGTGATAGTCCAAGTTGCGCTAGAAAAGTGAAATTAAAAACATCTGAAGTCTGACTTACTCATGCATAAATTTCTGCATCAAAGTAAAGCAGTCCTTTTGCAAATTTTAATTGCATGCTGCGTTACAAATTTTTAACTTATAATAAGTTAAGGAAATAATTGAATCCTTGAGTAAGTGCTGAATACAAAATGTTAATTTCAATTAATTTTGTAATTATATGAAATAATAACTTAAAAATACACTAAGAAGGTTATTGCAAAATATCATATATAAAGCATATATAAAGCTTATAAAGCATATAAAGAAAGTGTGAAAATATAATACAGTTAAAAGAAAGCTTGCGTTAAATAAAAGTTAAAACAGTTCTCAAATGCATGTAAATCTGAAAACTTTACAGCATGTATTTATGCAACACAAATGACACAATTGCATTCATATATATTTTACAAATCCTGTTTAAAAGTTGTAATGTAAATTGATGACATAGAAATAGAATGTTCGCTAAATGCTTTCACAGCAAAAACTGCGTTCATTATCCTACAATGATTATTAACGCTGCACCGAAAATTACAAGTCATGTTTTAAGTGTTGTTTTAAAATTGAATTTGGTAATTTAAAGAGCATTTAGATACATTAAATGGATAAATGGCATGCATATGTTTCTTCTGAGCTTACGTAAGTACAAAAAGGTGTGTTTTAAGTGCTTTTTGTTGTTTCAAAATGGAATTGGCCAATTTAAGTGTAATTTTTCATATTTTGGAAAAATTATTACATCAAATGATAGATTACCACTTCTACAACACAACTGCGTTGAAAAAAAAATTTTTTTTTTCTCGGAATTAGGCGAAAAATTTAAATTTTTAAGAGCGCATTTTTCTAGGACTTTACTAACCCCCTTCCCCACATCCCCTCCTACACCCTGCCCCGGAGGACGTCCTCGTCGACTCGTTTTTTATCTCTTTCCATAGATATGTACATACATCTTTTCTTACATCACACACTTTCAAACATACATCACTTTCGTAGTTCAAGTACATGTCTATCGTTTACACAACAATAATTGCAATTATGCATTCCATTCTAGTACAGTACTTGAATATCATATTACAAACCATACTTATAATACTACATGGATGCATTTTGCAATTGCATGCTTTTTACTCATTACAGTACAATCCATTTAAGTTGAATTGTAATTATGTATATATATGTAAGATGTCTAAAGATTCATTGTGAGCGTTATTATTACTTTATTTCTTGTAAAATCGTTAAAATCTATTTTAGAAAAAAACCGTATTACAAATAGTTTACAAATTAGTTACACTATTATTTTATTTTATCATATTTCATATTGGTGCTTGATTTATTTGGGGAAAATGCATTCTAATAGTAAAGAGGACCTTCAATTTTTTCCTAATTTTTTAGTTCTATCTTTGGCGCTCTTACTTATTGGGTATATATACGAAAATTCAGAATTTTTGGGTAAAGGATTATCGAGTTGTGATTTATTAAGCAATTTCAGTAGTACTTTCATTGCTAACATGAATTGTTCCATCACATTTTTTTTATCACATTTTTTTTTTGTGTTTTCAAATTTTGGAAACTGCTATAATTGGCGCTCTTACTTATTGGGTATATATACGAAAATTCAGAATTTTTGGGTAAAGGATTATCGAGTTGTGATTTATTAAGCAATTTCAGTAGTACTTTAATTGCTAACATGAATTGTTTCATCACATTTTTTTTATCACATTTTTTTTTTTGTGTTTTCAAATTTTGGAAACTGCTATAATTGGCGCTCTTACTTATTGGGTATATATACGAAAATTCAGAATTTTTGGGTAAAGGATTATCGAGTTGTGATTTATTAAGCGATTAACAACGTTCAATTACATATCAAAACTACAAACTTTATCATTAATCATTGAAAATTTTTTTCACATTTTTTAGTTTTGAGAATTTTGGACTGCTACCTATTGCGCTCTTACTTGTTTAGTATACATGCCAAAATTGGAATTTTGGGTAAAGGATTAGTGATTTATAAATAAATATAAGTATATATAAGCTTTATGTGTCATTTCTTCCTACATAATTTGTATAATTTAAGTCATGATAAGAAACTCGTTTAATATATATATATCTATATAATTCAATTAAAACCAAACAGAAATTTCACTTTTTTTCTTTCTTCTATGCCTACACACACACTTTATTTTTTTCAAATGAAGTGCCTTTTCCTTATGCAATATAACATACATGTAATTACTTATTTACTAAAGCACCTTTTCATGGCACATTCACTCGAAGTTGCATCATTTTCTTTTTTAGCTCATACAGCTCTAAATCTACCCTCAATTTTTTTATTTCCTTGATTAACACCTCGAGCCTTTTCTTTCTCTCATCAATACTTAATAATTCTTTCTTTCTTTCTCTCCTTATCAATCTTATTACTTTCACCATTTCTAGCAATGAAAAGTTTACTGAATCATGCAATCACGGAGAAGCCTTTTTATTATAAACATGCATCCTTTCAAAACTGCTAACCTCCTCAAAAAACTTTCAGATTTCTAAGAATGATTACCTTGCAACTTCTATTTTAGCTTTTCACCTTGACCTTTTTATATTTCTAAGAAACCACCGTAAGTCAATAACCTTTGACCTTCAAAACTATTTTTGATTTATGATTACCTTGCAACTTTTTAGCTTTGACCTTGACCAACTACATTTTAAATCTCCCGCTTAAAGTTCGACCTTGAAAGAGCTCCAAAAGCTTCCGATTTCACCACCAGAGGGCGAGTGACTCAAAATTTAAATCCCCACCACAAGCATGCTTGAGACGTGGAGCGCGTTCTGGCATAACGAGAAAACTCACTTGACCTTGAAATAAATCCCCATAAGATTTACATGGGTGACCTTGAACTGGTCCAGGATCGGCCTTATATGTCTACTAAGATCTATCAGGAATAAAATCCTGCCCCATTCGGGTGCCTGGGAGGGCAGGACTTAAACGGCCTCGGTAATGGGAATTACCAACATTCGGATACATTACTGCAACATACGTGGTATCAGGCCAAATCTTAATGCTGTTCACCTACACCGTGAACAAGATCAACCGGACATTCTGTTCCTAACAGAAGCACAAGCCTACCCTGAAAGCACTGATTCGCCTGACCTGCCATTTCCCAGATACAACCTCCACTCTAACTTCGCCTTAAAAGGAGGAGTATGTGCGTATACCAAGTACAACGTAGGTTGTAAGAGGATGTGCACTTTGAAAAACAACAAATTTGACGTGATTTGGTTCAAATATTCTGCGTCCCCAATTTGTAAAATTCTTCTGCAGTTTGTACAGGTTTTCCAATGATATAACTTCCAAGGTCTTTTTGATTACCTTAATCTGAAAATAGACTACCTCTTGTCACAGTTTCCATCTTGCGATATCTCAATTCAGGGAGATTTTAATGTCCACACGTCCAATTGGCTTCAATTTTTATCTACACAAATGATTTCCGAGCCCTCCAGAATCCCTGACAACCCTAACCATACTCTACATATCCTGGACCTATTCCTTACAACTAACCCACTTGTCTATAAAACAAGGGTCATTTCCCCACTTGGTCAATCAGACTACTCCCTAACCGAAATTACTTCCTTTGTACCCAATTTCACTGTTACCTGAAGAACAGATAGAGCTACGTGGTGTCCTAAATCAGCTAACTGGAGCGAAGTGCGAGATTTTTTTGAAACGTTCACCTGGTGAGAGTATTGCTTTAAACGGGCTCTTCAAACATGGCTCTTTCAATAACTGAAGCTATCTTAATGGGTATGGAGTTATACATTCCATGCAAAATCATATACCCTACACCAAATGGAAATCAAATAAATCTGTCTAAAATCACGCCGTCTATATTGCCGCAAGGAGTAGTTGCAAAAACATCATCACCAAGGCCAAACAGATGTTTGAAGAACGTAAATGCAAAGAATTAGTCTCATGTCCTTTGAGTAGTCGTAAATTTTGGTCATTAGCTAAAGCCATAAGTAAATACTTCAGTACATCTTCCTTTCCTCCTATAACGTCTCGTGACGGAACTGTAAGAGCTGATCCTGCTGACAAATCCCACCTCCTTGTCGATTACTTTGCATCAAATTCATGTCTCAATGATTCTGGTAAAAATGTGCCGTAGCCCAAATTTACCCCTATACGCTATGAAACCAGTCCACTTTCGATACAAGCTCCTAGAATTAATTATCAATAAACTTGACTCAAACAAGGCGACTGGCCCTGACGGTATTCCTACCATCGACCTTAAAAAATGCTACCACGAGCTAGTACCTGTATTCTCTAAACCCTTATCGATCTCCATCTCCATCTGGAGTTTCCCTCATCATGGAAGGTGGCGAATGTCCAACCCATTCCTGAAAAGGGCGTTCTATCGGAAATCACGGAAAAAGCCATCGACCACCAACTACTTTCGTTCCTCGAATTCAATAAACTCCTAAACGACCACCAAGTATGGATTCAGACAGAGTCGGTCAATGGGTGATCTTTCACCCAACCTGGAAATGATACATCAGAAAGGTCCGGTAAAAAATAACAAAATTTGGTGACATATCGTTAGTGTAAAGCTGTGAAAAACTTTAATTTAAAAGTGGTAAAAGCATTCACACTTAAAAACCTGATGTAAAAAAAACTAAAGATCTAGTAAAATCACAACAAATTTTATAAAGAAATAATTTTCCGTCGCTTCCTAATGACTGTAATTGTCATGATGCATTGACAACAGAATGTGCATTTAATCTAATTTTAACTATATATGTTAGTTTTTGCAATCTTATGAACTTATTTAATTGATAAATCATTTATAGGGAAAAACACATCAAACGCGAGACATACCAGAAGTTAAAATTAAAACATGCCGGTTTTAATTGCAAGATGCCTAAACCTTTTTAATGAAACATTTTCTCTTGCCTGTTGAAGTTATTTGGAACTATTAAGTATACTGGTGCCAATTTCTTGACTATCATTACCGGTATTAAAATTTTGGATTTATGTTGTTATTTGTATATTTAATTGCATTATTTGTGTACATTTAGGCATATTGTAGCATTTTCTTTTGTTGTTCTTATGTTGATATCTTTTTGTCGAACTATTTATAATTTGAATATTAGTGGATAGTTTCTACCATATGCTGTTGGTATTTAGCCACATCTATTTTTCATTTTATGCGAAATGCGTTCACGAGCTTCATTTGCGTCTGAATTGTGATAGAATGGATATCGTGTGTAAAGCTTACTTCCCTGGAAGAGGTATGCAATTATCTTTCGTTATATATTTTTTTATTAATTTATTGTATCTAATAGAGACATTCATTCCGTGCATTAAGCAATTTCTGATTCCGTATATTAGAACAATTTCATAGTTTGAAAACTGAATATTTATAGTTTTATTTCGTATTGAAGCTAGCGAGGGCGAAATACGCCACTTATTCAACATGGTGGTTATGTTAGAGGGCGTAAAACGTTGTTTTGAAGAAAGTTGGAGGATACCTTTTGTTTTTGAGGCATTAAATTTGTTACCAAATTCGTTTACTTTTACGTTAATAAAAAGCGTTGATGTATCGTATCGTAAAGAAATGAACTTTAGCGAAATCACGCATAATAAGCAGCAAGATCGTTTCGACGTATTACCTTTATGTTGAATGTACAAGAAAATTCGTAAGTACGTAACCTTTGTTGTGCGGTTACGTTATTAAGTGTACAAATTAGATGAATTGATTTACAAACATTAAAGTAAAGCTAGTCAAATACTGTTTTGGGAAGGTTAATACAGTGCTAATTAAAAGAAAACAGCTGCCTTTAGTTTTTTAGTGTTTTCTAAGATAAAAAGTAGTGAGTAATTTTGTTGACATAGGTCATAAATTTTAGTTATTACATTAATAAAATTACTTACTATCGTAAAGCTTTGTAAAAAATTTTAAGATTGATCACATTTATGTTATAAGTTCATTTCCGAGCAGGTGTTATAAGTCAGCTTATTGTTTTAGAATCTAATGTATCTAAAAATGACGATCTGCCATTTGCTTCCCTTTCTACAGTAAGCCAAATGCGGCAGGCAAAAAAAAGGAAAAGTAATGCCAAAATATCAATTTTGTGTACGATTACGTCAAAATTCTAGTTTCAACAAGCGTATTCCAAGTACTTAAAGAGACGACCTTCTACCATGAATTTCATTCCACCGAGTTCCAACGAAATCCATTAACCGTAAATAAATGCTAATTTTTACTAATGTTCGTCATCGTGTACCATTCTTATATACCACATGAAAGATGCTCATGCAACAAGTCTGAAAAAATGCTAACCCGCCAAGCTTGCATCTAGTGCTATTCACTGCATGAACATAAAGGCGCGGTTCCTCATAAACGCAAGCCTTGCAGCCACCAGGACAAACATGATTTGGAGGCACTAATGGTACAAAGCATTGTAAGCCTCAATAGAATACAAAATTAAGGTGGTATGAACAAAAGTAAATTTGTGTCTTCTCCAACGCCATTTAGGCCGCGCTTTCATGTCCTAGATCGGCGGCGCATATAAGGGCTAGGATATCAGGTGCTCCACGAGACACGTCTGGCGTTTAATTAAATACCCGCACGAATTATTGAAACTAAAAATTTGTTTTAACGTGCATATGCAAATACCAATAATCAGGTCTTTCTTTTCCATCTGCGGCTCAGAGTTCGATTACAAAAAAATGTCAACTGCCTCAATGTTTACGATTCTGATTTTGGTTTGTTTTTTTTTAATGATTGTGGGCCTGAACAGGCTAAATTTGGCCTATCGTGCTAAAGCACTCAGGAACTATTAGGAGGATGGATAGAGGCATAATGAATTGCCAATAGATGCCTATGAACAGCTACCCTACATTTTCTCATATCATAAGTGAGAGGAAAACAGGAACTAAGTGGAAATTTGTGCTGCATACTGATGATGTGAATGAGCGAACCGAGTGTTTCTCGTAAAGATAGCCCGAGATGGTATCAAAGAATATAATTCAGCGGCACAATAGCCGTTGTAATAACGATAATACAAAGAAAGAACTGAAACCATCCTTCTATGCTCAAGGGACTGTATGTGAGAGGTTAAGGACGGGTCATTTATAAGCCTAATCGCTCTCTTTTGAATACGATCAACGATATCGAGAGCGTATTGGGGAGCACTAACGCAGAGGTGAGAATTATATTCCAGATGAGGCGGAATTTGGGCCTTATACAGCAGAAGGAGTTGTCGAAAGGTAAAGTACTGCTTAGATCTGTACAAAAAGCCTATTTTACGAGCAGCTGTTTTGGTAGCTGACAGAAGATGGTCAACCCATGAGAGATTTGAAGATACAGTCATACCCAACAGAGTAATAGAGTCTAAAAACTTAAGAACTGAGACTTGCATACTTACAACAGGAAATGATCGATCTTTTTTGGCGGAAAGAACATTTTTATGCTCGTAAAATAGGCTTTTTGTACAGATCTAAGCAGTAATTTACCTCCGGGCAACTCCTTCTGCTATATAAGGCTCAAATTCGATCGCATCTTGAATATAATTCTTATCTCTGGGTTGGTGCTTCCTAATACACTCTATATATCGTTGAACATATTCAAAGAAGAGCGATTAGGCTTACAGTCCCTACAGCATAGAGGTGTTGTTTCAGTTATTTCTTTATGCTATCGGTATTACAATGGCCATTGTGCTGCTGAATTACATTCTTTGATACCATCTCGGGCCACATTTTCCAGGAATACCCAGTTTTCTCATTCACATCATCAATTTCCAGTAGTACATATCTGCATTGTCCTACTACCAAACGGGCAGTTTTTCTCTCACTTATGATATGGACAATTTTAAGGTAGCCGTTCATAGGCATCCCTTAGCAATTCAAAATCCTCTAATACATATGCCTAAGTGTTCCTGTGTACTTTAGCACGTTAGGCCAAGCTTAGTCTGGTCAGGACCGCAATTAATAAAATAAAAAAGAAGAAAAAAAAACTTAAAAGCACCGGAGCTGTCACTAGGTTGCTCGTGGTATGGTTGGTGCTCGCTGATGGTAAGTACTTATTTGACTGAATTTGTTTATAAACCCAAGCCAGCGCAGTGATAGTAAAGAGTGTAATGTACACAGCGGTATATTAGTTAACACCACGCGAATATAATGTATAAAATGGTTCTCGCATATCCTATACACTAGGGCGAGTGATTTAGTGGCCAATTCCGACCTTTATGGAATTTTTGTTTAAATTACAAACCCCGTTTTCTTTATTTACAACAATGACCGAAAAATTATGCTTCCTAGATTATACCATGTCCGTTAACATAGCACCCACGCCACCACAAGTTCAAAACAAGTAATTGCTGTGTTTGCTCTTCCTGTTTAGCAAGAATTCGATTTTAATGGTGAGGGTGGTAAGTTTACTTTAAGCTAGCACCCCTACTCGCGAAAAATTATTTTCACACATAGGATGATTAATAAACACACTATCACTTCTTGCAAAAAAAAAACCCCGTTAACGATCATAATTGTTCTGTAACTATCATTTCTCACCTATAAATTCAAACTATGATGTAAATTATAGGTTCATAAAAATAGGTTATACTTCCTTAACTTGCGAATTTTATTTAATTTAAATAATGCAGGTCTGTACATATTTTTTTCTGCGCTATCGTTTAACCCTTTAATATGATACATATGCAACATATCCTTGGGGATATGTAACGCATATGAGAAATAATATTTATTTACTGTGAGGTACATATCTCGCACGAACAGCACGGGCAAACAAGTTTTAAAAATGTGACGCAACGTATGCATCCAGGTCTGTCAATTGCAACGGTGTAAGTATGTTATTACTTATAATGAGTGATTGAATTAGAAAAATTGAGGAATTGGCAGCAGAAATGCTACGAGAAGAGGTTATTGCAAATAATTTGCAACAGACAGATGGCTTTGTAACTGGCGATAAAAATGAGGTCACTGCAAATACCGAAGCATAGCTATGATGATTTCCTTTACAATAGCATTAATGAAGATACTGACATGATATCATTATAAACAACGGTGGCGTTAAAACGCCCACAAACGTTACTGACAAATAAGATGAGATTGCTGAAACACCCTTAACCTTCGATGTGAACGAAGATCGGGTTGCTCTTAATCCCGTTATAACTAATAATCATAAAAATAAAAAGCCGATTCCCAGATATGGGAACCGAACGAGTATCATCTTACTTAGCGTAAGCTAATTTAATTTCAAAAAAGAACTTTTCAGGCATCGTGATCTTCGCCGCTATGAAGTTAGATCTGTCACTGCTTGCATACAGATAATACGAAGAAGTGGTCATCAAGAAGAGGAGCCACAGCCCAGAAGCAAGTAGGAGCCGCAGAACAGACAGCAGAAAGGATACAAAGGATACAAGAATAAAAGAAGAATCTTGGACACCGCCAACACTAGGATCGACGTCGGGTAGCAGTAGCAGTTAATAAAAAACTCTCCCTGGTTGAACTTACGTTCAATCATAACCATACCTGCTTCCTACAGACCTCCTGTCCATTACCGGAAGGTATATAGTTTAGGCTGCGACAGCACTTCGGCAATCCCACCCCTACCCTGTCCCAACACTCGGGTCCTCATCCATCCAACTTCACTGAGGTTCAAAGTAACTGTGCAAGAGGCACATATTTCGATTATAAAAGAGCCATGTTCTATATATGTTGGTTATGTTACTCCAGTATCTGGTAGTGCAAGAAATATTGAAAGAGCTATTGACGACTGATAAGATATCACCAGAAAAAGTTGGATGTTGACTGTGATGGCACAAATACAAATACAGTGAAAGTGGAAGGCGTGACTCGTCTATTGTAAAATAGACCACCTCGGCCACTGCAATGGATAATTTGCTTCTTACACGCCAATCAATTGCCATCGAGGCATTTGTTTACCTATTTGGATGGTGCTACTGCAGGACCTAAGTCATTTGCAGGTCAAATAGGAAAAGCATTAAATCGTGCGAGACGCTGCTGTTGGCCCATTTTGAGAACATAGAAGGTGAATTACCTCCACCAATATCAACAGATCTTAGTACAGACCAGAAATACTACTGCTGTCATAAATGGATTCGGCCCTCCCGTTTAAGTACATAGAAGCCCAGGTAAGGTATCCCATATCTGCTGGTTTATAAGAGCTAATCGCATATTGCGCTTGTATCTTTCTACGGGAAACCCGCAACAGAGTCTTGTAACCTTAGCAACGTTTGTCGTAAAAGTATACACGCCGGTCTGGTTTGACATTCATCCTGCAAAGATGAAGCTCAATAATTTCACTAGATATTTATCTGACGAGTTCTTAGCGATAGTGGACCCTGTTATAATTCCAAACAGTTGCTTTTCTCATGCCGAAAACTTGTTGTTGAGAATGATAACAGATTCACATAAACACATTAGAGAACTTACAGCAAGACACATTTTCAAGTGAATAAAAATTCTGTTCCGCGAACATTTGAAGTGTCGGACTTAAATGCAAGTTCTTCCATAGAGTTAGCAGATCTACTGGCAACAAAATGTAAACGAACCCCCAATACTGATGAATAGTCCTAAAGAGTAAGTTACAAGATCTAGTAGAAAACAGAGGAGATGCTTTTTTGGAGTTTTCTAAGTGTGTGCGGTAAGACTAGAAGAGGGAGATTCATAAAGTCTAAACTAGCATCTCGAAAGGTCATGCCAAAGTTTGAGACGAAAAAGGGTTTTTGCTATAAAAAATGATGTTTTCTATGACTTTCTAAATCTGTAATATTTTCAAAAATAAATAATTTTATCATTAGAATATAGTTTGATTTCAGCCACTGAAGTCACAATATATTATATTTACTTATTATTTTGTTTAATGGGTCTGCTATACAAGACGTGTATAAAACCTTGTAAAAGTCTCTGGAGGGACCTCAAGCTGTCGAGCGAAGATTTTCAAATCAAGGCGTGTTAATTACATTTACATAAAGTAACTTTTCCATGGTATTCCAATTCAAAATTAAAAAAATAAAATTTCATACAAAAGTGTTCCATTTAATTTTGCATATAATAGGATTTCATCTACAAAACTCAGTAATACTGAATTATCAAAATCATTATTTCCCGAATCTGACGAAGCAATTCATGAAAAGAGTTCACACATTCGTAAAACCAACTGGTCAAAGGAGGAAAACTGTAAAAATTAAGACAAAAGAAGAAGAGTCGTGATGCAGACGAACACGTTAGTAGAGTGACTTTGTATTGGGATGATTGTCCGAGTAAGCCTGGGTCTTGTCTGGCATGTTTTAGTGAGATTCATAATTAATTTTGTTATACAATTTGAAATATAAAGATGATAATTGTTTTATAACATGTAAAAAAGTTTCTTTTGTTTTGATAATTTTGATTTTCTGATTTCTAGTCGCCGGAGGCATGTATGGTTCTAAACAAACATAGATTGAGTACTGGGTTACATACTTCCAATACCGCATAACACTCAGTTATATCAAATTCTCTAAAGATGAAGCCACATTCAACATCACGTACATGCCCCTGAACATATTATATATCGCACGTAAGTTTAACTGATTTACAGTACTTACAGTACTGTCGCAGTTCAAGACATTGTACCTTACGTCCACGCCGCAGTTAACGTGTTACGTAACGCATTTGGTGATCAAGCATCTTATTGAATTAATAATAACTTGTTGAGGAAATGACAAGTCATCGCAAAGGGTACAAAGTTGAAAATGTTACGGTGCTAGAAGCACCTTAAAAACAGTGCAACGGGGACAAGTAATGGGGAGCTTATCGTAATGGTGTATTTGGCTTTAGGTTTCACAGCGAACTTTCGAAAACATAACAGCGAAAACCCAGAATTTAAAGTCGACATTGTAATTAACTTAAAGAGCGCCACGTATAAATAAGTGGTTTAAAGGTGCCAGGTGTAAATAATTTAATAGTAAATAAATAGGTTGTAAATATTCTCAAAATAAATCGTTAAACTAACCAGGGATCCAGAACACTCAATAAAAGGTAATGCCGTTGTCTCAGTCGGTAGATTAATTCAGGACAGGTTCATGCTTTTTTTGATTTGTTTAATTACCACAATTTCTGCTTAGTTATTTCCACTTAACATCAATATAGTAACTGCAATGTAACAATAATAAACATTATCTCGGACGCCAAGTTATTTTTTTTATTATGCTCGGAATAACTAAACCGAGGAATTTACCAAAATGTCAAAATAAAAAAATATACAAACTATGCTTATTAAATATTTAAATTTAGAATTATATAAAATATATCTTAAAAACTGGTTGTAATAGCCTTAAATTACTAAATTATGGATATAAATACCTGTTCGAAAATTTTTGTACACAACTTTTTGATAACATCTGGTATCTAAACGAATACAGAAATGCAAACCAAAGGTGGTGTAATCTTTGCACCAATATTGCGCAATATGTCGTAATAACAATGCTGTACGTTGTAAACCATACCAAAATTGAATTTTACTTCTTACAAATTGATCTTCCTGAAATTTGAATAATCCAGTGTTTATTGCATTCTCTCGAAAGTTCAAATAAAAAAGGTGTGATCTAACTTTAGATCTAAATTAAATGCAAAATTACAATCATAAGCATTGAAAATACCAAAAAGTGGTAAAAGTAAAAATGATAAAACTAAAAGTATTAAAAGTGCCTGCAAAGAGCAAATGTTTTAGATTTTAATATAATACGAGTTAAAAGTAGCTTACCATTAAATCAATGGCACTTTTCACAAAATTTAGGTGGAAACCAAAAATGGCTTCCTGCTCCAACAAAATACATCAAGCAATGATATTAGGATATCAGGTGATATATCGGTGCGCAAGAATATGTGCAGAAATTTAATTCCACGATATGGAAGTATATAAACCTTTAAGAAAAATATGCAACTAAGTTGCCTACCACAACTTATAAATCATTAATAACCAACAAACCCTTTTTTTCTTATATTTTACAACTAAATGAACGAAGAACATAAAAGATTCATTACAACATGTTATGGTAAACACATAAAATCTGAGGTGTAGGATTTCACCTTTCGGAAAAATCTAAAACGACTAATTTGGCAATTTAATTCGAAAAATGAATATTTCACTTTGGACAAATTGTATCATCACATTAAAACAGATTTCTATTTTGATGGGGGTTGAACGACATTATTTAGAATTTTAAATACTATGGGTTGCAAACGCAAACGTGTCAATGAACAGAAAATTTCATGTGAAATGAAACACATCGTCGTAGCCAAAATCAGGTTTTTGAGTTGCAAAGTTCAGGCCAAGAAGTAAGATTTGTGTATCTAGACGAAACATGGATTTATCGAAATGGTTCTAATATCCATCGTTGGGTGCAGGATTCTCACGTCTATCCGAAATGAAAAGCGACGGTAAAATGTATACAATTTTACACGCGGGGTATAATTTAGGTTTTTTGAAAAACAACGAGGAGGAACGAGGATCGAGATTATTATAAAACTATGGATGAAGACTAGCCTCATTTTCTAGTAAAAAAGATCAGCTGCATGAGTGGTTAGTCACGCACGGGGTGGAAATTAATGACAGAATTACAAATAAGTAACTGTGCAACAAAATTTATCCTCTTAGGTCCAAAGGGAAAAATTATGTAGTTGATAATATTTTGATTAAGCACGGGTACGAAGTTTTACGATTGCCTCCTTATCATTGTCAATATAATTCTGTTTAAGTGACATGGGGTTTTTTTTAAGTTATTACAATAATCAAATTAGCTCTGAACCTCGATCGAAAGAAAGGGTTCATAAATTATGGCTTGAGGATTTATCTGCAAGTGTTCTTCTGCAATGTTGCAAAATTTCTGTTCGCACACGGAAAATATTACTTCAATTGATTGTGAGAAATATATGGGAAATGTTGCAATTGAAAAAATTCCACCTGTTATTATAGCACTACTTGTCCGTGGATACGAAAGCAGCAATCTTGTGGTCAACTCACCATTTAGTCATGACTTAAATGGATACATTTACTTTCATGTGTACGTAAAAGTCACGAAAAGAACGACGCAGAGAATTTCGTCACGAACGGAAATCGTCACACTGGATTACTTATTCAAAAGCGAAGTGGATTTCTTGGATAGGTTAAATTAAATTGATACATATTGACGTCCTGGTTACCTACTGACGTCATGTTGTACAAATAATTAAAGAAAGAAGTTTTTATTTCAGCATATATGGAATAATTCTATTAGTACTTGATTTTTGATTTGTTAGTTATTATTTTAAAAGAAACTTACATCTTTAAAACTCATTGGTTTGCAGGTAAAACTACTTCAGCAGAGCTGTTAAGTCATGAAAATTGAATGCAACGACGCAATACTCAGAATTTAGTTTAGATAAAGACTGAAAGTAAGGCGAAAATAGTCTCTATTGCCTGTTAAGTTAGGGTTGATTTTTCCAAGATAGAGACGACGAAAACATATTAGGTTTCATATGATTGCGTTTCAGTTTGGTGTTCGAGGTTTGTGCTAGGGTGTTTGAAGTGTGGTACAGCGAATTCTGGAGGAGTCCCGAGAAAATGTGTATCGAGCTATGCGTTAAGTAAGTTGTGTCCCGAAAGATACCGGCTAGTTAGCGAGGTAGTGGACGAGTTAAACCTCCTTTAAGTTGTGTGTCAATCTGACTAATGTGTTAGGTAACGTAATTTTGGATGCTTGATATCCCACTGCGCTTTGGCGTATTTTTAGAGTTCGCAGATCACACCTTATTTGTTAGTTTTGTTTTCCCTGTGCCCTATAATCACTAAAGCGAAAGATAATGGTGAACGGTTTTGGTAAACGTTTAAGTAATTAGAGGGTTGGTTCAATAAATTTGATTGTTAACAAGTATCAATTGGGCAAGACGTTCTGTTAAAGTCACGTAATAAAAACGTAGAGCTCTGAAGGTAACTCTATCAAGCCATACTTTTTTGCTTTAGAATTTTTGAGCATCGTAAGGAGTAATCTTGTTGAAGATCGGCCAGTCGATCATTCCGACAGAAGAGACCTAGAGGTCCTTGGTATCTCAATACTGATTTTATTTTTGCAGCCTGTGGTTTATGTGAGTTAAAATCATCCAAGTGCTTATTATAATTTTGGTTTGTAATCATCATGTAATCATTCCTATGTAGTTATCTACTTACCTAAATTATTTGTTTTTTTTCTACGTTGGCTGCTGTGACCACGTGCCCAATTGGTTTTATTGCATTTAGTGTTTTGTTTAAGTAGTGAAAAGCGTACGCCGCTTTACCTTTATATCTCGAAAGCGCTTTTGAGGAAGTAAAAGAAAGAAAAAATGTAAAGTTTGCGTATTTTAGATTTTTAAGATTGATGTGAAATTCGTATGATCTTTTATTAATGATTTTAAATTTATTGTGGTGTACGTAAACTATTTTTCATTTAATACGAGTTTTGTTAAAATTAATTATTGAGCTTCTTTTAAGCGTTGGATTTCTTTTGTGAACAGTTTACAGATGCTAAAGGGTGTTATTGTTTTGTTTGCCAACTTAGTATTGTTGTCCAGGACATATTAGTTTGAGTGCTTAAAATCAATCAAAATAGGGACGGTAAAGTTTTCTTTGGAGTACAGATTAATTTGAATCTGATTTCAAAATTTTGGGGACTTATCCAGATTTAAGGTTCATATGTATCTCTTGACAATTCAATATCCCCTATCCATCTTACTAAGCGTTCGTGAGTGCTTTAGTACGATAGGCTAAACTTAGGCTGTTCAGAATTACTATTATTAAAACAAAATTAACGTTTGTAACCAAAAAGACACTTTAGATCAAAAATATATAAAGAACAAATGTGATTTAAGGATAACTAATGTTCATAAACAAGAGACCATTGCAGTATTTAGATGCATATCATTATATTTATCAGTTAAGGATGCGTGGGTGTAAACCACCCTATCAGTTCTTATTCAAGTGTTGTTCGGGAACGGTTGGAACACTCTAGAGAGGTGTTCAGACAAAGCGCAAGCTTTTTGGCTTGGAGTTCTGCCCAGCAGTTATCTGCCGTTCTTAGGGGTGGCATTGCTAGTAAATGTCTTTTTTATTTAATAGTAATAGTAATAGTTCTTTTCGTTTACGAGTTAATCTGTTGAATGGTTTTTTATCGTCTGGGGATTTAGTTAATTACCATCGTTTTCTAGCTCTATGTTTTTCAGAGATTAGTTCCCTAGTTCTTGGGGCAATTTATTTTAGCTTTCAGTACAGTCTGTTCGGGTGTTGAGAGACAAGCACAAGTTTGGATTATTTTAGTGAGTTCTTGGATCGCCGATTCTACAGGGTGATCAACTTATACTCCCGAGCTCGATAACTCCGTTACCTTGAGAGTTACGAAAAAAAGTTTTAAATAAAAGTTATTCGTAAAGTCAAGATGAACATTTTAAAATATACAGGGTATTTCATAAAGTCACAGCACGTTAAATTTATGTTTTTTTAACGGAACACCCTGTATATTATGTCAAATTTCAATTAGGCTCATAGGCTCATATTTTTTATATTACAATGATAAAGTGTTTTACTAGATTCTACAGGGTACTTTTAAAGATATGGCCATTTTTATGTGAAAATCGTAATGAAATCATCACCCTATATATTTAAAACAAACAATTGAGGGCTAACCTCTCATGGGCAAAATAATTACGTGATAATCTTGTTCTCTTAAAACTTATCACTTTTGTGATAACTTTTATTTCTTGTACAGAGCGATGCAAAACTCACAACCATGATTATCTCGGTTATTTTAAATGAAACACCCTCTATTTTATATCATCTCTGAAATACCTTTACTGTTCTTAAGGATTCCCTATACCTAAATCTTACAGTTAATGATTTATTTAGATTTTTAAAAATAAAAGCGACATTTTTGGCATAACCTCAAATTTTTATTTTTCTCATTACTGTAATGTGTTGTTTGAAAATACTGTAAGTTTAATCAGCTCTGTATCAATACTATTGTTGTCAGGTGCAAAAACATACATCAAGTATAAACTATTGCAAATAAAACCACAATTTTTTTAACAAAACGAGTTGTAACAGAGACTAGTAATAAATGAAACAAAATTCTAAAAAATGAGTAACAAAATAATATTTAGGTAACAAAGTTTTGATCTGGACATTAAAACTTTATAGATTGAGCAAAATACATACCAGCACTTTACCGAAACACTGTGTTTTATCGACCGACAATCGTTTTGTTGGCCACATACATAGCAAGAACCAAAACATTTTAACTAGTATTTCATCACTCGACGATCGTTTCATTGACACCACATCGTCATCAGGAGGTTGAACTTAAATCAGTTGAATCATAGTGACGAAATACAGTGTTTTGATGAAGTCGTATTTATGTTAACTGTTCAAAGTGGACTCCCATTACATTTAAACGATGTTGTAGCTGACCTTCAACTTCTCTACTTACATTTCTAGCCATGGGATACTAATGTTTCGGAAAACCACTCTAATTCTTATTTTTCATGTCCTCTAAAGTACTTACAGGTAATTCATATACTTCGTGTTTCACATACCCCAGCAGAAAAATTTACTTTTGTTAGATCAGGCGATCCTGCAAACCACGGAATTTGTCCTCCTCTAACTATCTATCGTCCTGGAAACTGATCGTGTAGTTGACCGTGATCCAGTACGTTATTATGTATGGGAGCCCCATCATGTGACTATCACATGCACTGACATATACGCAGAGGAACGTTTTCAAGCAGCACAGGCAACTGATTTTCCAGAAAATTTACACCGTTTACAGTTTCCTCGAAAAAAATATGGTACAATCACGAAATCGCCAAGAATACCACCCCAAACATTTAAAGACCATATAGTTTGTGAAGTAGTAATATTACATGAGGATTTTTCTCTTGAATGCTAATGAAAATTTCCTGGTGCAATTGAATATATGATTGTTTTTAGATAGTGTTTGTTGTACACTTCCATAACTTATTTCTTCTTCTGCCAACAATATATTCAGTTCATTTTCCTCGGTAACAATGGTTCTCGTTTTTTTCTTTCTTTTTTCGAAATTCCTTTTTTCAGGTAATCGGCGCTCTGGAAATCTCTCGTGGTACACCCTTACTGCTAGCAAGCAATTTTTATGGCATTCACCTAGTATTCAGATCATATCGACTAATTACTCATTAGAAAAATTCAGGATGAACTCAAAATTTGTACGTAAATAACGAGGAAATTAAATGAATGAAACTGAAATATTGATTTTACAAGCTTGATAGACAAATAATACTACCCTCTGTCAAGAAATACTTTACAGTCATGGCGAACTGTAAAAAACTTGTAGCCAAAATGTTGCTTTTATTTTTAAAAATCTAAATAAATTAATAACTGCAAGATTTAGGTATAGGGAATGCTTAAAAAGAGTAAAAGTATTTCTTAAGTACTTTTCAGAGATGATATAAAATAAAGCGTGTTCCATTTAAAATAACCGAGATAATCATGGGTGTGAGTTTTGGATAAAAGTTATCACAAAAATTACAAGTTTTATCAAAACCAGACTATCACAAAATTATTTTGCCCATGAGAGATTAGCCCTCAACTGTATATTTTAAATAATACAGGGTGACTATTTCATCTAGTAAAACACTATATCATTGGAATACAAAAAATATGAGCCTAATTGAAATTTGACATGATATACAGGATGTTGCATTAAAAAAACATAAATTTGATATGATATAACAATTAAATACCCTGTATATTATTAATAATTTTAAAATTTGCAGCTTGACTTTATGAATAACTATTATTTAAAAGATAACGGAGTTATTGAACTCCGGAGTACAAGTTGATCACCATGTATATCTTGTTCGGTTTTAAGTGAGGTCTCTAGTTTGATTGATTGGTTTAGCCTTGTTTATTATATAAAGAAGGTTCTTTTTTGTTTCTCAGCTATGTTTGCATACATAGATACAATGATGTGAGGTCTAACCGTGAAGGGATAGTAAACATTCGAGTGTTTACTCCCTTAGTTACGCAGAAGTCTAGTAGTCTTATTTGGATCAGACGGCCAAAACGTTGGTTCACCCGTCGATAGATATCTTAAGTTATTATTTTGCATGGCGGAAACTAAAATTAATTCATAGGTGGAGGGCATGTATACCCCATGCCGCCCGGTGCAATACCACCACCTTTACCGTGGGCTCCTTAATATTGGCGCTCCAATTTTCTGAGCTCGGTAAGGGCTGCCGGTCACTTCCCCCTTAATTCCTTATGTACTCACCAACACTAGCCAAGCGTGGCGTTTTAACGGCTAAACCCTCAAAATGACGAGTTCTGAAACAGACGTTATACCCCAGGTGAGTAGGGAGATACTCCCACACTCTCACATCGATTCGTCGATCCGTCCTAAGGATTCTGGGGAGACAAAAATTCGTCAATGCCAAAACCAAGACTAAGAAAAGCAAGATCTACCAGGAATAAAATTCTGCCCCATTCGGATGACCGGGAGGGCAGGGCTCAAGCGACGTCGGTCATCGAAAGTACCAACAGCCGGATTCACTACTGCAACATACGTGGTATTAGGACGAATCTTAATGCTGTTCACCAACACCTTGAACAAGTGCAACCGGACATTTTGTTTCTATCAGAAACACAAGTCTCCGCTGGAAGCACTGATTCGCCTAACCTGAAATATCCCAGATACAACCTCTGCTCTAACTTTCGCCTTAAAAGCGTATGTGCGTATACCAAGGACAACGTAGGTTGTAAGAGGATGTCCACTTTGGAAACAACAAACTTGACGCGATTGCTTTAAACGGTCCTTCTCTTCAAACATTGCTCTTTCAATAACTGAAGTTATCTTGATGGGTATAGAGTTATACATTCCCAAAACATAACCGTGTAGGTCGTGCCCGTTCCAAACCCTGGTTTATTAGGGCTTGCACTAAATCATTATCGCAAAAGCAAATTGAAATGAAAGAAATCTATCGAAAATCACGCCAACTATATTGCAGAAGCATCATCACCAAGGCCAAAAAGATGCTTGAAGAACGTTAATGCACAGAATTAGTCTCATGCCCTTTGAGTGGTCGTAAATTTTGGTCATTAGCTAAAACCATCAGTAAATACTTTAGTACATCTTCCTTTCTTCCCATGATGTCTCGCGATAGAGCTGTAGTAGCTGATCTTGCTGAAAAAGCCAACCTCTTTGTCGATTACTTTGCAGTAAATTCATGTCTCAATGATTCTGGTAAAACTCTGCCGTAGCCCTAATCTAACCCACACGCTATTAAACCAATCCACTTTCGTTACAAGCTCCTAGAATCAATTATCTATAAACTTGAAAGTTGGCAAATGTACAACCTACTCCTAAAAAGGGCGACAAAACCGATCCCTCAAACTATCGAACAATAGCTATCACTTCCATTCTGTCGAAAATCATGGAGAAAGCCATCAACCACCAATTACTTTCGTTCCTCGAGTCCAATAAACTCTTAAATGACCATCAGCATGGGTTCAGCTGGTGATCTTTCATATGTCACCCAACTTTAGAATAACACATTCGAGAGGTCCGGTGAAACAGTCGTAGTAGCTTTGGATATTTCGAAGGCTTTTGAGCAGCTTTGGCACAAATGCCTACTTTCCAAGCTCACTTCATTCCGCTTATCCGTAACGCTCATCAATTGGATACCTAACTTTCTTGACAATAGACGTATATGCGTTGTCGTCGATGGCTTCTTTTCGAAACAAGCTACTATTAACGCGGGATTACCCCAAGGATCAGTGACAGCTCCCACACTTTTTCCTACTATACATAAATGACATCATTTACTCAATAACTAACCCGATCCAATGCTTTGTTGACGACAGCACTCTACATTGTAGTTCTTCCCAGTTTTCACACAATAATAAGTCTAGTCAGGATGTTAAGGTGAAAATGGTAGCCTCAATCAACAGGGACTTAGAACGTGTCCTTGAATGGGGAAGGAGTAATCTACTCCAGTTCAACGCCGACAATACGCAGTGTTGCCGTGTGTCCGTCAAGAAAGACCGATCATTTGCTGCCGTAAATATGAATGGCTTAGAACTAAAGTTTCCAAACCCTATTTCTATGTTAGGGATGTCCGTATCATCGAACCTTTTATGGGTTGACCACATTTTGTCAGCCATCAAAACAGCTGCCCGTAAACTGGGATTTCTATACAGATCTAAACAGTACTTCACATCGCAACATTCCTTTTACTGTATAAGGCTCAAATTCCATCTCATCTGGAATACAATTCCCACCACTGGGTTAGTGCTCCCCAATACGCCCTGGATATGGTAAACCGCATCCAAATAAGGGCTATACGACTTATAAATGACCCATCTCTGACTTCTGAGCCTCTTGAGCGTAGAAGAATAGTGCTGGTTTTTTCCTTGTTCCAATACCTTCGCTAGGAACACTCGGTTTGCCCATTCACGCCATAATTACCCACTCAAAATTCCATCATGTCACACTAAACGGACTTAATCTGCATTTTTCTACACGGCGACCAAATTGTGGAATGCACTGCCCAGTTCCTGTTTTCCTCCAACTTTGACTTAAGTCAATTTAAGGTAGCCATTCATAAACATTTATCGGCAGTCTAACAATATCCTTAAACCCTCCCAGTGTTACTGAGTGATTTAGCATGTTAGGCAAATCTTAGCCTGTTCGGAAATATTATAATTAAAAAATAATAATAATAAAATAAAACGTACTACATTGTTTGCATTTTCAAATAACACTTGCACTTATTAACAAAGCTATTTCTTTGTTAGATTTAATTGGATTATTTAATTGAAGTTTCTATTTGTGAATGCTTGCATAAATTTTAAATTAGAGTTCTACACAACTTTACTGTTAGTCTTCGACTGTTAGAGGGTGTTCTGATTCGTCATTTTCAAGGCAGTTTAATTAGATTTAATTTATTAAGGATCTAGTTATTCTTTACTTAAACTGTATACCACACTTGGATCTATACGTTTACCAAACTGCTTATTAATACGAAACGTTTAGACTTGCATAAAAATAAATACAAAAATACACCATTAAAATTTTAAATATTTGTAATAATGGTGAAAGTGTATTTTTTTGTAGATATTTCTCTGAATGCAACGTAGTTTTTTTTATGCTCTATCTATTACCATTTTTGAGTATTGCTAGTTTTAGTAAATCGCGCCACCTACCCCCTTATTTGTTATACCGGAAGAAGCACAAGGGGGACGTTTGGGGACTTTTAGGGCATGACCAAACAACATAATCTATGCAAAAAATTAGCTTTATATCTCGCATATCCGGCTAAAAACCGAGTTTTGCTATTAGATGATTTTTAGAACGCTTTGCACTCGCTAGGTGTCAGACTTGTCCTAATATTGTTGATTTATTTGACCAGTAAATAAATATGTAAGAAATTCAGCAATTTTTCCACATTTTTATTCTAAATGCAAAATAATAAAACAAAATACTTTCTTATTAAGGTCAATTTACACTAAGTGTGTTTTTCACACAACTTTATTAGTACGACATCTAGTAATTAATTTCCATTATCATTTTTTCTTTTAATTGTAAATAATTTCATGTATCCTGCGAAGCTCATTTTAATACATTTGTTAATCATACTATTCAGTAAGACCACATGTTGATCAATTAAACAGGTATTTGGAGCCCACACAAGTAGTTATTGTTCATGAAGTATTGTTGAATTACTATCAATTGTATAATTTTAATTTTGTAAATTTTGAAATTCTTTAAATGTTTGTTAAATCCTGTCGTTATACTAATGACTTATGGCTTACGGAAATATAATCTCCTTGTCAAAAATCAGCCGGCCGCGTGCATTAAAATTCTCAAACTTGGTTGATTCAATACTGTAAGCTTGTTGCATTTAGGCCAAAATGGGATTAAAGCGTCAACTTTTTAATCTCTTTGAAAGCGGTTGCATCACATTTTACGGGTACAGTTATTTGTGATTTGTGATGGAATTTGGCAGTAAGAGTGTATGTTAATTTAATAATCCTTCGCATTTGAGTTAATGCATTTTTTATCAAAGGTATTTATCAATTGAAATCCGATAAAAAAAAATGGTTAACTGCCAAGTAAGTAATCTGACAGGCGACTTTGTCAACCTTCGCATAAGTGTTGTACCACATTACCTATAAACAGCGAACTGTCCATAAATCTTTAAATCTCAGAGGGTGGCCACCCAAAGTATAGCCGCCAAAGATGCCGCTGGTCTCACAATAAGTCCCATTGTAGAATCGGTGGGACCACAGATCGTCAAAGAGACCGACCTGTTCCAGAGAGTGTGAAACCACAGTGTTAATATATGTTAAGTTTCTTTTAGCCCTCCTGATTTCTTTTTACGATATACCTATATAGTCAATCTCCTTCCGGCTTATAATCTTTGATTCATTGATACCTTAAAAAGCTGCCAGAGTTAAAAAATTCTGTTAACGCAATTTCCGCAATTTAACTAAGTTTTTCAAGGGCACAAACCAAACAATAGATTGTTTGGAAATTCTTAGCAAGGATAATTCGTCTACACTCTGTAAATCGTATTTCTGAAAAGATTTTGTTCCATTTATGTCGAGGAAGGCGGTATTTTCACAAGCAATTGACTGCATTCTCTGGTATTCAGAACATTTCATGTAGCTGACAACAGAACAAGGCTTTGCGGCATCGAAAACCACCCCTTAATACTAATATTTTACGTACTTAAATCTCGAATTATATACATCGTTTATTTAATTTAATCATTTACCTACATACATACAGAAGCGTTTTTAATTCCGTGGAATCTACAACTTTCCCTTTCTATTACACGAATCCATTTATTAAAAGGGGAATGAAAGGCAGTCGGGAACGCCTTAGTTATTGTAGACTTACCGACACCAAAAAGCCCACCCTGAATGCTAACTCTCGTAATAATTTTGATTTTTAGGTTATTAATTTTCTAACATACGACACCACTTCTCTCAAGTCTAACACAATTAAAGCTGAAAATGAGTGAAAAATTGCCATATGTGTTAGAGCTTTTGCGGTTTAGTATTCGAAATAAAGGTCGTACGAACACGTGTTCTTAAAGAATCTGTCTCATTAACATATTAAGGCTTTCTTTGAAATTGTGCCGGCACAGTTTGACTTCATTGATTGAGTTTTTTTAATGTTTTTGCTGTTGGGGAAATTAGCTCATTCTATAGAATTAAAAATAACTAAATCCTTCGAGCGTTTATATAATCCTGAAGGATATATTAAATTTAAATTAATATTTTAATTCAAACCTCCGAGTATTCCATCAATTGTGTAATCCTTTTTGCATTCGGGATCATCACGTCTTCCAGCACCTCGTAATAATCTACTAATGGAACTAACACTCGGTGGATCCGTAACACCTTCCTGTAACAAAATCTTAATATAATAACGCATAAATAACGGTTACGTAAAGCAGAAAATTGAGATGTCCATTAATCCGCAAGTTTTAGTTACTTTTACACAGGATTATATACATATAACAGCATTAAATTATACATTTTATATCATGTTGCACACTTCTAAATATTTTATTATGCACGTGCTTGAGGCATAATTCAGACGGTATAAAAATGGGGTTAAAACAATAATGGCTGTGAAAAATTTCCTGCTGACAATGCTTTTCAATAGTAATTATTAGATTATGGGCTTTATTCTTCTACAGAAAGTAACTGGTCCAATATAAATCGTGATTTTATACACCTTCTTTATAACGTGTGTCCTTTCTACTTAATTCCGGAGCATAGGCGTGCTTGTGAGTGCTGTATCAAATTTAATACTATATACAGGTTAATAGGCCTTAATCAAAATAAAAATTAGATACCGGTTTTTATAAATATGAATTAAAATTTATGTTCTGTGTATCAGAGAAATACGACAGTATGACGGAATGCCTATTATTATTCGTGATTAGAACATTGCACTTACTAAAGACTTAGCTTTTGGGTATGTTTTCAGATTACCCTATTTAATAGTCCTAATGTTTTAAGTGCAACGTAATTTCACAATTTACTTTATAATTATTTATTTCTCAACGAGTTCAATACATATATCATTATCAAGAAAAATATATAAGTAAAATAATAAGTAGTTATGGTAACAAATCAAGGTACTTTCTATTTATGCATATAAATTTTGAACGTTTGCAAAACGTCTAGTTTGTCTTTTTTATTGCAAAAAAGAAAAAATATATTATTGTTTTGTGAAGTCACATGGTGTTATTTACTGTTACATGTTTGGGATAACATGATTTGTCAGTATGCTTATATTTGTAATGTGTTTTTGTATCTAGTATCACAGTTTCTAAGTGTTTGTCCAATAAAAATAAAATCTTTTTTGGCATTAAATGAACACTTAAGAACATTGGTGTTCATTTTGAAGGTTACTCTGTATTTCCTGTTATTTTGTAATATAAGAGCTACTTTTTCTGATATTTTTCCAAAATATGACATTGATGTGTACTTATTTTCTGTGTTAATTGGATAAATGTATTTGATAGATAATTTGTATTATTGATTTTTACCTTCCAACCTATATACAGGGTGTGCGGCATTAGTGCGTCGAAGTACGATATATCCGTTATTAAAGGAGATATCAAAACAAGTTATTTAAAAAAATTATAGGCAACTTCGTATTTACAGGGTGTTAGATATTAGCAGGGTGAATCGAACATACCTTTTTTTAAATGGGACACCCTATATATTATTTCAAATTTAGATTAAGATCATCTCCCCCATACTTCCAATATAGGGCTTCATTACGTTATACAGGGTATTTCAAAAGTTATGGTCAATTGTACACGAAAATCATTCTCATTTCATCGTCCTGTATACCCTAGACAAAACAACCTAACAATATTTTTTTCCAGGCATACATTTTTGACAATGGTACAGTGTTACGAGAAAGTGCTATTTCTTTATTATTGCACCAACAGTCCAGTCGTTTTAGGCATTTTAAACCCCAATCTGCGGAAAAATTCCTAGTGAACTGAATTTTTGTATACACCCTTATTACGGAGTTGTAATGAAGATGTGAAAAATCGACATTGATATCGTGCCGGCTAAAAAAGTTATAAAGGTCAAAAGGTCACGAAAATCAAATTATGTACAAAAAATGTCTCTTACATTTTTCTGTAAAATTAACCGTTTTCGGAGTACAGCACTAAGAAAGCGACTAGAATGCACTCACTTACGGTATTCTATACCGTACTTGTAAACTCTTGCTTTTTATTCATGTTTTTAAGTGTCTTAAAAACTTCTATCTGATACTTGGGCGTTTTGTGAAAAATATACTTATATTATATATAGAGGTTTTAGAACTTACTAAAATCTACTATACCGGATGCCCACGAGATCACTTTCCGGCTGCCATTTTTTTATTTATCTATCGATTTAAATGAAACTTGGCAGGGTTGTTACTCTAACCAAACGTCATTTTTAGGAATTTTTGACAAGGATTTTCGACTTTCGGTTTTACCGGAAATGACCTTAACTTTTGATTTTTAAATGACACCCCCTGTATATTTTTAGTTTTTCGGATTCTGGAGGTCATTTTACGGCTGATTGCGTAATATTTAAATCGATTTTTTTCCAAATGTAATTTTAAAATTGAATTTTATTTTCTCATCCAAAGTGCCATGACCATCTTAAAATCATTCTACATACTTAACCCACTTCCAGAAAAGTGCAAACTCACTTTTATCTTTGTTAACTTTTTTACTAGAACGTTCTAAACTTTATTTTTTGCCGTAGCTCAAAAAAAATTAAATGGAAGCATACCACTTTCATAAAACTACTAAATGCAGTATTTTAAAACGAATTTAATGACGTATAACACGTTTTGTCATTTTTACCCGTTTTCGATTTAAAACATTTTCATTTTTATATTTACGTCTTATTCATTAATAAAATACACTTCCTATGTCACAGCACATCAGAGTTGCCATGAAAACAATAGGTGGCTAGGTTGCCATGGAAACACTATGGTAAATTTAAAAGTTTGACAGGTAATAATAAAGGTTGTTGTTTATTAACATAAATCTAATATTTTACTTAAAAATTAAATTAAAGTTTGTACTTAGTTTAATTATAAAATTAACAAAAATGTTTACCAAGAGTGAGCAGGTTGATATACTTATTATGTATGGACAATGTGCCAAAAATGCAGCGGAAACCGAACGAGTTTATCGGCAAGAATATCCTGAGCGTCTTCATCATCCTACAAGACAATACATTATCTACTTTATAAAAAAAATGCGCCAAGAACCAGATAATTTGCAACAACATTTTATTATTAAGAACAAATGGAAGAAAATGTAATAGCATATGTCATTCAAAACCCCACAGCACCCACAAGGGAAATTGCCTTTGAATTAGACATTGGCGCAGAATCAGCAAGAAAGATCTTGAAGAAACATGGATACAAATCATTTAAGTACCAGCTTCACCAACATTTGTAAGAGGGAGATTTTGTTAGAAGACTGGAATATTGGAACTGGTTCTTGGAACATAACGATGCCGATAATAGCCTAGCCAATTCTATTTTGTATTCTGACGAGTCGAGATTTACCAATAATGGAATGTTCAACCGGCAAAATACAAGATATTGGTCAACGATAACTGAACACCGAACGATGGAAGGTAATTTTCAAGAGATATTTGGAGTAAATGTATGGGCTGGAATAACTGGTACTCGTATTGTGGGACCATTCTTTTCCAAGGGCATTTAAATGCAGAACGATATTTGGGTTTTTCACAACATGAAATTGAACATTTTTTGGAGGAATTACCGTTGGAAATAAATAATCAACACCTTTATTATCAACAAGATGGTGCGCCGGCTCACAACGCTATTATTGTGAGAAATTACTTAGAAGAACAATTTGGAGAACATGTTATCTCTACCCGTGGGCCGATCCGGTGGCCTCCTCGTTCGCCTGACCTTACACCTCTTGACTTTTTTTTTGTGGGGCCATATTAAGGAGATTGTTTACGGAACACCGCCAACAACACTTAACATCTTAGAAAACCGTATACGAGCGGCATTTGCTAGCATTACCCCCGACATGCTTAGGAATGTCGTAGAAAACAACGTTTTTCGTGTTAGGAAATGTCAAGAGGTGGAAGGGCAGCACTTTGAAAATTTAATTGGTTAAAAGGTCCAAACTTTATAATCTAATACCTATTGTTAATGTTATACGTATTATTGTTAATGTTATTAATTTTTTTTTAATTATTTTTAATACTGTTTAAAATTATTACACTCTGTTTTAAAATAAATTTTGTTCAATCGTTGACTGAAAAAATTGGGAAAATACGCAAAGCAATGCATTAAAATTGTGCTGCTTTAAAAACAACTGTCAGACGCGCCCATAATGTGTCTGTCATTTTTTTTCTTTTTTGCTACGGCAAACATAAAGTTTATGTAGAATGATTTTAAGATGGTCATGGCACTCTCGATGAGAAAATAAAATTCAATTTTAAAGTTACATTGGGAAAAAAATCGATTTAAGTATTACGCAATCGGCCGTAAAATGACCTCAAGAATCCGAAAAACTAAAAATATACAGGGGGTGTCAATTAAAAATCAAAATTTAAGGTTATTTCCGGTAAAACCGGAAGTCAGAAATGCTTGTCAAAAATTCCTAAAAATGACGTTTGGTTAAAGTAACAACCCTGCCAAGTTTCATTTCAATCGATAGATAAATAAAAAAATGGCAGCCGAAAAGTGATCTCGTGGGCATCCGGTATATTACACAAACGACCTCCACTGGCAGATATTCCGTATTTTATTGTTCCGAGACCCGTCCCTTTATACCTGCTACTGCCTGTCGGACTGTGTTTAGCTCAGTTGAAAAATATTTCTTGAGTGTTAAAGACGTTATTGTAGTAGTTTCATGCTCTTGAACAGTTTTCATAATGAGTGATACATGTTTCTTATGCAATGAATTGTTATCGGATGGTGATGTAGTAGAAGTTAGGCGTGGTCTACAAACATTAAAAAATGCTAGTATCGCTAGCAGCTAGTAATATTGAATATTTAAATACTGTGACTTTTGTGAATGTTCATAGTAATTGTCGTAAAAATTATACGAACTATTTGAGTATTGCGGCTTTTAAACGATACCAAGAAGAACCGAGTACATCAAAATCTCCGCGTAAGAAAAGAATCAGCTCTTTTGATTTCAAAAAATTATGTTTGTTTTGTGAAGAAGAAGCGAGTGAAGGAATTCAGAGAAAAAGAGAAAAAAAATACAGACGCGTTATTAGAGAAGTGAGTACTCTTACATTTAAGGACACAGTATTAAAAGCTGCAGAGGCGCGCGGTGATAAATATGGGAGAAGTGTAAAGGAGTCTGTGAATTTTGAGTACGACTTAGTATCTGTCGAAGCTAAGTATCATGATAAACGTTTCTCCAATTTTTTGTTAGTCAGTGGAAAGGGTGACGCAGGCCGTCCATTGGATGAAAATATTGGAATTGCCATGGAGAATGTTTTTCATTACATAGAAAATAATGACTATTGGCAATCCACATTGGCTGAGTTGAAATATGTGATAAAAGATTACGTTCCTGACGATACATCAATAATAAGAAAATTGATTGCTCGATATGGGAGTAATATTGTAATTACCACGAAAAGTAAATCTTTAACAATAACTTGCTTTCGAGATACTGCAACTAATATTTTGACTAATTCGTGGTACGAAGAAAAAAAACAAAATCATTGTGATGAACGTCTTCGAATTGTAATAGCTGCTGCATCAATAATTAAAGAAGATGTTCGTTCCATTACAATTATTCACGATTCTTAACCACCACCAAGTCGAATGTTAGATAATATTAATGACGAAATTCCTAAAACCTTAACGCATTTTTTGCATGAATTAATTGTGAAGAATCAAAAAGGCTAAACAAAAAAAATTGAAGCCAAATCTACAGCCATAGCCCATGCTATAATGAGTGTAATGCGTCCACGATCGTTTTCTTCACAGCTGCTACTTAGCCTTTCTGTATTCCTTCATAGAAGATATGCCTCAAAAAGATTACTTTTGACTTTTGTCAAGTTTTGGATTTTGTACTCCATATAGCGATGGTGTGACGTATCAAGTGTCAACTGTTTATCATCCTCAACCTCGTATTCGTTCACAGCCAGATGTAATTTTACAGTATGCTGCAGATAATGCAGACACCATTAATGGGCATAATACTGTGCATATAATGGGTGTAATAAAAATAATTTCACCAAGTAACGCTGTTGTAGCTGATATGCCCATCGTGAAATGTAAGAGTAAACCAAACGCTGAGGATTTAGCTGCAGTTTCACACATATCTCTTTTAACTTACGAAAATAATGAAGTAGCTGGAATGAGTAAGATTATAGTTGAAGAAATCGATTATAATGTTATTTTAAATGAAGCAATTTGTAGTAAGGTCGATTTATTGTGGGCATACGCAAAGTGGAGAGATGTCAACGGTCTACTAGGGTGGAATGGATTTTTAGAGAGGCTAACAAAAAAAAATAATAAAGACTTTACAACATCGACCGTAATGTTCCTACCCTTTATTCATCATCCTGCAAGTAATAAAGATACAGATTGTGCAGTATGTAGTGCCAAATCACATGGACAAAATTGTTACATCATTACTTTTGATCAGCCACTTTACTATAAAGCTCGCGAAATTGTAGCTGCTGCTGTTGTTCAATCTGATATATCCAACGTCATTGTAAGACTAGGTGGTTTTCATATGCTTATGTCGTTTCTTGGATCTATAGGATATATAATGGAAGGAAGTGGACCCAAGGAAGCTCTCTATTGTTTATGTTCCAAATTCAGCTGACAAAATGTTAGATGGTCATGCTTTTGCAAGGAGTGTAAGAGGGCATGGACTTGTCAGAGTTGCACTAATGAAGCCTATTTATGATAAATTAACAATCGATCAAAATCTTGAAGGAGTTTTTGGATGGTTACATCATGGATATTATGAGAGGGACGATGTCTTATGATAATATTGAAGAATCTGAAGATGTTTTGAATGGACTAATACAGCTATTTAATGACGAAGTAACTAAATTGAAAAGCGGTGGTCCTACTGCTCAGTTATGGCTACAATACATTGAAATGATACCAATAGCTGATGATTTCATTGGTGCTGAGAGACTAGGGTTATGGAATGATCATCTTACAAGTGTTCAGCGAAAATGCGTCCATATTTTCATGCATCTGGTCATTTCCTGCACATTTATACTTGCAAGATATGATAGCTTTGAAAGATAAAATGGATAACCAACACTATATAAACTTTATAAAAACATTTGCAGTAAGACGCACAAAAAAAAAACAACTGTGGAACCTGGACTGACATGACTATTGAACAAAGTTTGATGAAGTCTATGAAAACTGAAGGAGGGATTTCTCGAGGAACGAGTACTCATGAAAGCGTCTTATCTAAGTGGAAATATGGCATGCATGCAGCAAATGCAATTTGTGAAGAAATTTAAAAATTTTGCGACCTTTCATTTGATACCGCGGATCAACATGTAGACTATAGAGATTCGCCCATTGAAAGAGATAATACTGACATTACAAAACTTGTAGAGTGGCTTGCTTTGCATAATCCTTTTTCAACTTGCAATCAAGTAGTTTCTGTATCAACAGGAATTGTTAGCAATAATAAAATCAACTGTTATAATGCCAAAGAAGTTGGTCTGCAGTCAATTAAAAAAATTATAGGAGTAACATTCAACAAAATTACATTTAAACGCTCTGACAGAGTTCTTCCATTATCGTCGGTAAACACTTCTATCATGGTGCATAACTGCAAGGTAATGATCGATCCGTTCTTGCTATTTCAACGAATTAGTTTAAATAAAAAATTTGAGGAAAATCTTTGTGAATATTTACAACATGAATTAAGTCCATATCCAACAGCACTATTTGATAATGTTGGCATGAGAAAAACTCAAAAGTCGAAAATATACGACTACTTCGAGCCAATTAATTATCAAGTAGTTTGCGATAATGCAACATACATAATCGATGGTGAATTTCTTATGCATCGTGTCGTATGGCAAAAAAATGATACATTTAATATTATCATTAACAAATATATTAATTATTTATCATATTTGTCATTTTTGATGGTTACTCTGATACCAGTAAAAATATCAAAGCAATGGAACAACTAAGACGAACCGCTGCCGTTTCTACATCTTGTGAAGTGCACTTCAATGAATCGACGGAAGTTCCTATCAGTCAAGAAAAATTCTTATCTAATCGATTTAACAAAAGAAAATTAATTGAAATGCTTATTGAGAAGTTCGAAGAAGTTGATATTGCTACAAGACAATCACGTGATGATGCTGACGTCTTAATAGTTGAAACAGCGATTGAAAAATCAATAAATAATACTACAATTATCGTTGGCGAAGACATAGATCTATTGGTACTTCTCATAGCACGCACACAAATACTTGATCAACCTACATCAATTTAAAAAAAAACAGGAAAAAACAATGTTAAAACAAAAATATACTCGACTGATAGCCTCAACAAGTATCCACATTGCAAGAGAAATATTCTGTTTCTACATGCCATGACCGGATGTGATACACCTTCAGCACTTTTTGGGAAAGGAAAAATGAAAGTCATGATTATGTTTGAAAAAAGACCCGATTTAAACAATTCTGCAGAAATATTCCAGCAAGAAAATTGCTCTCCAGATGTCATTGTCAATGCTGGAATGCATTTTCTACTAGCAATGTACGGTGCTCCAAAATCAGAACTTTGCTGAACTAACAAGATAAAACACAGCTATGAAATTTCCATTATTACCACCTACTTCTTCAGCAGCTCAACAGCATATTTATCGAGTGTATTATCAAATACAAACCTGGCTAGGAAGAGAAATTGATCCAGAACAGTGGGGCTGGGAGTTAAAAAATAATATACTACAGCCAATAACAACTTTATTACCACCAGCACCCGATGATCTACTGAACACAATCTTTTGTAATTGTACAAAAGGTTGTGACGGCAAATGTGGATGCAAAAAAAATGGATTAAGATGCTCAAAAGTTTGTGGACATTGTCGTGGCCAGTCATGCTTAAACACAGAGTCAACCAATTATGAAAATGACGAAGATGTCGATTTAAATATAGGAATAAGTCCACTCGACGTTTTGTCAGCAACTGTTAATGATATAGAAACTGAAGATATCGACAATGAATGACAAAAAAAATTATGTACTAAAGTTTATTTTTTCTGTATTTTTCAGTATTCAAATAAAAAATTATTCACTCTTAAATAAAAAAAACGAGTGCGTCGTCATAATGTAGTCGCTTTCTCAGCGCTCTACTCCGAAAACGGTTAATTTTACAGAAAAATGCAAGAGGCATTTTTTGTAGACAATTTCACAACAAACAATGTTTATATTTTATTGACCTTCGAGCAATAGGTCGCGAGATATTCGTGACCTTTTGATCTTTATAACTTTTTTAGTCGGATTGATATCAATGTCGATTTTTCACATCTTCATTACAACGCCGTAATAAAAGTGTATACAAAAATTCGGCTCACTAGGAATTTTTCCGCAGATAAAACCTAAAATGAACACATGATTTTGTCAATTTTTTAAAAAGTGAAAATAAACTTTATGTTCTTTAATTTTTATTAAGCACTCCCTATAGCTAAAATCGTTAATTTCTGAGATATTTTCAATTTAATAACAGAAAGAGATTTTTTGTAAAAAATTCTATTATAACAAGTTAGCTGTGAACAAATGAAAGTGTGACAAATTATTATAAAAAATTCAAAATACATCGGTTATTAAGACAAAATTTATAAAATTAATTAATTTCATAATAAATGTTCAAAATATCCACCGAAAACATCAATACGGCATTGCAGTCAATCTTCAAATTCTCGACTGACATTTCTTAACATTTCTAAATTAATACTCCGGAATGCTTCTCGTATTCTATTCTTCATATCATCTTGTGTGGTTGGGGGTATTTGATACACACGGTTTTTCACATAGCCCCACTTGAAAAAGTCAATTTTATTCAACTCTGGTGAACGAGCTGGCCGTGCAATGGGCCCTCCTCTTCCCACCCATCTAGTATGAGTAGAACACAGACACCCTCCCTTCCACCTTTTTTACGTCACAAGCCCCTCCACTTTTTGTACTCGCCCACGTGAGAGGCGTATATTTGGAGGGTGGGATCGGCTTCTTTTCGGGGCCATTTTCATCCCTTGGGCGGAGTTGAGCCCTTTATTGGAAGGTGTAAGGTTAGGCCACGCCCCACTTTTAGGAGATTGGTCGTACGTGCACCCGCCTACCTGGCTTCTGATTAGTCCTTAGCCCCACTACTCAGCCACTGTGCTCTGATTGGAGGACTAAGTCTCTGCATTTTGATTGGTTATGGCGGGAAATTTTAAAATGTTTTTTAGTAATAAAGAGATCCTTGTAAGATAGGTGTATTAACTATCACTGGGACCTAGTCCTGCGCGGGAAATTTGAAATTGTTTTTAATAATAAAAAGGTTCTTGTAAGACACGTGTAGATCTTAAATATGGGGCCTTAACCTTATAAGACAAGTGTAGAGCTTGGCTCCTATCGTGGCCCCCTTGGTGCAATTGTATGTGGGTTCTAACATAATCCTACAGTTGTAGGATTTCGCCCCGTCACAAAAGATTTGTATTCTAATAAGGTGCCCCTAGCCTTGTAAGACAGGACTTGTATCAGGGTCTGTGCCCTGGCCCCTTTAAGTTAAAATTGATTTTAGCGCCATCTAGTAACGTATAGACTAATGACTATTTTCTATAATAGAAGTTGATTATGCACACCTCTCTCTTGCTCTATCTCGTTTATCCGTTTCTCTCTCTCTCCCTTTCGCTTTCTATCGGCACTTTCTCACACACAAACAAATCATGCTCGATCAAATCAATCAGATCAATCTCAATCAATCAACTGAAATCATATCTTACAGTTTGCGCAAAACAGCTTACAGTTCAAAACTTAATACATTAAAGTCTAAATTAAATATGACGTGAAATAATAAACAATTTCTACCCTAATGCAATGATACTTTTTATATAGACAGATTCTCTCTCTCTAAACAGGCACCACCTATACATTCGGAAAATTATGTCTGATCTATTTGCATGTTCAATTACATACACACAAAATTGTTAATAAGCTATTACAACATAACCGTTCAAGATAATCATGGAAACGATGACATGTATCTCACATCCAAGGTGATGGTGATGACTCACAGAAGAGGAATAAGAGCGATGAGGTAGAGGAGAAGGACGAATCTCAAAACCATGATGATGATAGCGACGAATCACGGTTCAAGGAGAAGAAGAAGACCGATAAAGGATGTTATTAAATAAAAATGATGTATTGTTGTATAATAATAATATATTTTCAAACACTAAACTTTCCTTCAATTTTGTTATAAACTTGTTTTTCCTAACGGTGCTCCCGTCTTGATTCAAATTTTCAGCTTTACGAGTTTTCGCGTTAGCGTGTTTTTCGCTGGCGTGTTTTCGTTTGTGTGTTTTTGTATTTGCGTGTTTTCGTTTTACGTGCTTTCGTGTTTGCGTGTTTTTTTGCGTTGGCGTGTTTTCGTGTTTATACGTTTTCGTGTTTGCGTGTTTTCGTGTTTGTATGTTTTCGCGTTTGCGTGTTTTCGTGTTAGCGTGTTTTCGTTTGTGTGTTTTCGTGGTTGCGTATTTCTGCGTTAGCGTGTTTTCATTTGTGTATTTTCGTGTTTGCGTGTTTTCGTGTTTACGTGTTCTTGTGTTAGCGTGTTTTCGTGTTTGTATCTTTTTGTTTCCAACATCTTTAAAATTTTTTAACAAATATTACTACTGACGAAGATAACTGTAAGTGTTATCGAAACGTTTAGATTAGTTTTGCTGCTACATGCAAACACAATATTGAAGATTGTATTAGAAAACGTACTACAGTCTCGAAACAGAATGCAGATAAAATTGAAGGAAATGAATACGGTACAGTTTCTGAGAACGGACTGAAAGATTTGAAGCGTATGCAGCATTTCCAGAGCCGTGCTGAAACTAGTTAATTTAGGAATAACCTCATGGCCATGTAATAATAATAGTGTCTGATAAAAACTGTCAGGGGTTATTAGCTGCTTTATAGGTTGTTACAATATAATCGTTGAAGGTGAAACCGATGAGATGAATGTATCTCAAAATCTTGATGATGGTGATGCTCTCTATGAAATTTCAAATAAATTAGATTACGTCACTCTTATTTCCGATTAGAAACTTTAAAGCATTTAGTTAACATTGTTATTAATCTCAACTGGTAAAAATCCATATAACGTGAAGTACGTGTGTGTGTGTGTATGCGTGTGAGCGTGTGTGCGTGTGCGTCTGCGTGTGAGTGTGCCTGTGCGTGTGCATGTGCGTGTGCGTATGGGTGTGCGTCTGCGTCTGCGTGTGCGTGTGCGTGTGCGTGTGAGTGTGGGTGCGTGGGAGCGTGCGTGCGTGCGTGCTTGTGTGCGTGTGTATGTGCATAATTGAGTATACAGATAAATCATGATTGCATAGAAAAGAACATATATCCGTATAAAAAGTATCGGGTAGAAATTTTTATTATTTCGACTAATAAATTTTAATGTAATTTGCGGTGGCAAAAATATTTGTAAATATTTGTAATGCATTCCATAACAATGGTTTATGTAATCTCAAGATTCAAATTATTTAAAGTAATTTAAATAGCGAAATTTTTTAAAATATTTGTATGAATTCTGTATTTAAATTTATAAGTGCAATATAATTGCTAAATACGAGTAGCAGTATTCAGGTTTTGTGTATTACTTTCTAAATTAGTTAATAATCGGAAAGCAATGCTCAGTTTATATCCAACCATTCATCAAACGCAAACGTGTTTAGTGAGGCTACAGGTGGATACGTTGGATTAAAAATATTTCAATTCAACATATGGTTATTATTAGAACAGCTGCAAGATAAAACACTTCTAATGGTATGCGTATTATTTTTAATGTATTTGTTTTTACTTGATTCCTAACAAAAATGTCGACAAAGATTTTTTAAATGTATTATTACCCTTATAGTATGACGTCATAAAGTCAGGTCTACAAATAGTTGGTACGTATTCGTGGATTTTAAACTTGTAGTTATTGTTAATTCGCGTATAATAATAAAATCATTAAAACCTTTTGTCTTTTATTTCCATTATATCAATTTGATATTCTTAAAAACATGTTAATTTAATTTAACTCTATGAATCAATTTTGCGTGTATGTAATTAAACATTCAAATAAATCAGACATAATTTACCGTATGTATAGGTTGTGCCTGTTTCGAAAGAGAGAATCTTCCTATATAAAAAGTATCATTGCATTATGGTAGAAATCATTTATTATTTCACGTCATATTTAATTTAGACTTTAATGTATTCAGTTTTGAATACTTCCGAAAACTGTCAGACATGATTTCAGTTGATTGATTGAGATTGATCTGAATGATTTTATCGAGCATGATTTGTTTGTGATTGATGGACTAATTAATTAATTAATTGATTTGTTTGTGTGCGAGAAAGGGCCGAAAGAGAGAGAGGGAGAGAGAGAAGCGGATAAACGAGATACAGCAAGATAGAGGTGTGCATAATCAACTTCTATTATAAAAAATGAGCATTAGTCTATACGCCACTAGATGGCGCTAAAATCAATTTTAACTCAAAGGGGCCAGGGCGCAGACCCTGATACAATTCCGGTCTTACAAGGCTAGGGCCACCTTATTAGAATACAAATTTTTTTATGACGGGGCGCAGGCCTACAACTGTAATATTAAGTTAGAACCCACATACAATTGCACCAAGGGGGCCACGATAGGAGCCAAGCTCTACACTTGTCTTGTAAGATTAGGGCCCCATACGATTACTCATCAGGGAGCCGCGACAGGGGTCGAAGGCTCGAGAACAAGTTTTGAAGATCTACACGTGTCTTACAAGAACCTCTTTTTTATTAAAAACAATTTCAAATTTCCCGCGCAAGACCAGGTATCAGTGATAGTTCCTACACCTATCTTACAAGAAGCTCTTTATTACTAAAAACATTTACAAATTTCCCGCCATAACCAATCAGAATGCAGAGACTTAGTCCTCCAATCAGAGCACAGCGGCTGAGTAGTGGGGCTAAGGACCAATCAGAAGACGTGTGCACGTACGACCAATCAGCTAAAAGTGGGACGTGGCCTAACCTTACACCTTCCAATAGAACCCTGCATGTGTGCGCAATTGCCTAACCTCCAAGAGTTAGAGGTATTACAGCCAAAAAGGTTCTTAATATAACCAAATTAGGAGCTTAACTCCGCCCATGGGTTGAAAATGGTCCCTGAGAAGAAGCCGACCCCACCCTCTAAATATACACCTCCCACGTGGGCGAGTACCAAAAGTGGAGGGGAAGGTGTCCCAGTGAGCGGGGCTTGTGACGTAAAAAAAGTGGAGGGGAGGGTGTCTGTTTTCTACTAGTATGAATTAATCTAATGTGATGTACCGGAGTAGTGTAACAACCATATTCTTTGACGAATGTTAAGAGGAACGTTTGCCAACAGTAATGGTAAATGATTTTCTAAAAAGTCCAAATAAACCTGGCCATTCACTATTCCATCGAAAAAATGTGGTCCAATTACGTGATCTACAACTATACCACCCCAAACATTCAAAGACCACCTAGTTTGACTATGAGTTGCTATAAGATAGGGATTACTTGTCGAATAATAATGGAAATTGTGTATATTCACAGTACCATTTTTATGAAACGTGGCTTCGTCTCCAAAGAGGACAAAATCAAAGAAATCCGCCTGACTGTGGATTTGTTGTTGAGCCTATTCACAAAAAGCAACTCTTCTGGGATAGACATCTTCGAGTAACTCTTGATGCAACTGGATATGGTATGGATTCATCTTATTTTTACGCAGTCTTCTCCGGACGGACCTGTCACTAATTTCATGCTGACGCGAGATTTCACGTGTACTAACATGTGGGATTATGCGTAACTTCAAGCATCACGTTAAATTCATTTTCCTCGTTAAGTACAGGTTTTGTCCTTTCCTTTTTTTCAACTCCTGAACCCGTACGATTTAAACGATCTACTAACCTTTCCAACGTTATTTTCTAGGGTTGCTT
The DNA here is from genome assembly GCA_036346205.1 of Vesta saturnalis. NCBI lineage: Eukaryota > Metazoa > Arthropoda > Insecta > Coleoptera > Lampyridae > Vesta > Vesta saturnalis. Next base: position 8,898,295 of record JARFJB010001166.1, read on the forward strand.
CGTGCGGGATCTCTCTCTTTGTAGATCATTTGTGCTAATAAACAATTTTTCATACATTCTCCCAGTACCCATATCATGTCTGTTAATTCCTCAACAGGAAAGTTCCTTTCAAACAATATTTAAATGTTTACAAATTAATATACACTACACAATCTCAAAGAAGTTTGTTAAATGACAAGCTACTAATTATTACTGAATAACATATATCCGTCATTTGTTCAGGGCTAACTTATTATAAGAGAAATTGTTAAAAAAATCTCTTTCTGTTATTAAACGGAGAATAAAATTCACATGTCACATGGTACATTTTTAACAGTCAAAGTGACAAAGAGTTTCAAAGAACTAAATAATTGTATTGATTATCTTGCAACTGTAATATTTACTATCAAAGTGACAGATCGTTTAAAATTGTAATTTAAAAAATATATTTTCTATTAACGTTCGTTATATTCTCTTACCAAATAAAACACGTGTAGTGATTAATAATCGATGATACCACTCGTTAAAACCTGTAGTTTTAACTCGAACTATCACCGGTGATAATCATAACACTAGTTATATTATCCCGAAAATATCTCAGAAATAAACCATTTTTGCTATAGGGAGTGCTTAATAAAATGAAAGAACATAAAGTATATTTTCACTTTTTAAAATAAAATACAGGGCGATTCATTTAAAAAAATTGACAAAACCATGTGTTCGAGTTTTGGCTCGCTCTATATTCAATTGGTGCAATAATAAAGAATTAACACTTTCTCGTAACACTGTACCAATGTCAAAAAGTTATGCCTGGAAAAAATTATTGTTAGGTTGTAATGTCTAGTGTATACAGGACGTTGAAATGAGAATGATTTTCGTGTACAATTGACCATAACTTTTGAAATACCCTGTATAACGTAATGAAACACTATATAATCGAAGTATGTGGGAGATGAGCCTAATCTAAATTTGTAATAATATATAGGGTGTTCCATTTAAAAAAAGTATGTTTGGTTCACCCTGGTAATATGTAACACCCTATAAATACGAAAATAATTTTATAATGAAAATAACTTTTTTGATATCTCCTTTAATAACGGATATATCGTACTTCGTCGTACTAATGCCGCACCCTGTATATAGATATGTAGGTATAGGTTATGCAATCGACTTTTTTTTCACTATCGCTAAATCGACTTATTAACTGATTTTACAACTTTTGGCCAAGTTTCACCAAGATTATCCATGATCTGGTTGTCTGCGTGGGTGGATGTATGTTAGTATCCACGACAACTCCAGAACGAAAATACCTACGTACTGAAAATTTGGTATTTAAGCTTGGTTTCATTTGGCCTGGAGCTGTTTAAATTTTGAGAGAAATCCAACGACGGTGAGGGGGTTTATTAGAGTCAGTTTTTGGTTTTTATCATATACACGGTGTCTCACGTTCACCGTCCATTAGAATATCTCAGAAAGTAACGCAATTTAATGTTTGCACAATGAGGTTTTTGCATACGCTCTCTTCAGATGAAATCACGGCGACCTTGTGCAACTTCCGGTTATACCGGAAGTAAATGTTAACTTTCTTATTTTAAACAGAACACCTGTATATTATTACATTTTTAGATTCTACGCAAAATTCTAGACATATTTTGTGTTTAATGTCCTATATCTAACTCTCACCGTTTTTGACATATTTCTATGTCAAAAATGACGTTTGCAGGCTCTAAAATAATTATCGATTTTTCCTGTAAGGAAGCCTTTATTATCTAATTGCGGTTGGATACCTGAAAAAGACATACTTTAATAGATGTTTTATATTGATACAGGGTGGTCAAAAAAGCAGACCAAAAATAAAATCGAAAAAATTAGCAAAAGTCAATTTTTTCAAACAGAAACTCCCTATTTTTATAATTTTATTAGCATTAGCATTAAAAATAAGGGCAAGTTTGTGTAAGGTGGTCTATTCCGAAAATTTGTAGTTTCCGAAATATTGCCAATTTAATATCTTTATTTGGCGATCCTGCTACGGATTTTAAATTCAGTCACTCTTAGTTGGTTATGACAGCGTTAAAAAACAATCAGGTGTTAAAGAGATGTATGTAGCTGTCTTACAAGTTAGAATTAGTGCCCCTTATTAGAATACAAATTCAAATTCCCCGCCATAACCAAGCAGCATGCAGAGACTTAAATACAATTTTTCGCCAGGACAAGTGGGCGAAGCCCCGAGAGCAAGTTGCGTACCCTTATACTGGTCTTACAAGTTAGCATTAGGGCCGCTTATTATAATACAATTTCAAATTCCGGGTCACGACAATGTGCGAAGGCCCACGAACATATTTCCAGCCAAGGGGCCAGGGGGCGCAGATACCAAAATGAGTTCCGGAAACCTATAGTTGTCTTATAAGTTAGCGTTTCCTTCTATAACCAATCAGAATGTAGAGAATGAATCTTCCAATCAGAGCACGGAGACTAAGTGTTGGGCTTAGGACCAATCAGAAGCCAGAGGGGTGGTCGCTCGTACAACCAATCAGGTAAAAGGATGGGTGTGTTCTAGTCTTAGCCCCGCCTTAATACATGTGCAACCAATCAGGTAAAAGGAATGGGTGTGGCCTAGTCTTATCCCCGCCTTCATGAAACCATAAGGGCCTTATCTAGTCTTACTGGCAATCCCCACGCGGCCCCTGGCGCTCATTTGCCCACCCTTCAGGGGCTGAACTGCCAAAAAGGCCTTAATTAGGGTGAAAATACTGTCAAGGGGCTGAAAATCCCACCAAGGAGTTAAAAATCGCCCCCCGAAAAGAAGCCGACCCCCACACAAAAGGTCTCTAATTAAAGGTAAAAATGTCTTCAACGGATAAAAATACCATCAAGGGGTGATGAAACTAACATTTCATGCCGCTGTGGTTATCCTGCGAGGGCCCTCGGAATCACTGTTTCGTTTTCACTGGAACTTTATTTTAGGTAGTGTTCGTAGTCGTATTCGTGTTCGTGTTCGTGTTCGTGTTCGTGTTCGTGTTCATGTTCGTGTTCGTGCTCGTGCTCGCGCTCGCGTTCGCGTTTGCGTAGGCGTTCGCGTTCGCGCTCGAGTTCACGTTCGCGTTCGAGTTCACACTTGTGTTTGTGTTTGTGTTTTGTGTAGGATGGTTTTTTCAAGCTATAAACTGAACCAAAACAGGCATTTTTTAATTGAGAGTTGGATGTACAAGCTGTAATATAAATTAATTTGATATTTTTGAATTGCGGGTTGGTTTTTTGCAAGCTGTAAGTTAAATCAATGTGGTACAGTGTATCATCAAAATTGTAACTGAAAGTCGATTTTTTTGAATTGAGAGTTGGTTTTGCAAGCTGTAAGTTGAATCAATTTGGTAAGAAGAGTATCATCAAAATTGTAAATGAAAGTCGTCTTGTCTCTCTGTCTTTTATGTAATTTCAAGGTCTGTTTGCCTTTCACGTAATTAGGTAATTGGTGTGTTTTTTCCGAAAATCCCCTAGAAGTATTTGAATAGTGAAAGGTTGTTATTATAGTTACATAACTGAGAAATCCAGAAAATAATTAGGTAGAAGAACAAAAATCGAGCAGGTAGACGCGCACAGCTTAAGAGATAAGAAACATCACTCATACCCGGTATTAAAGAAATTTAATATTACATTTTAGCGTCAAATAAAAATGAAAGTAATAGTGTATAGATGGCTCTTTTACTTTTAAAACTAAAGTAAATTTTTATATTTATGAAAAGAAAATTAAGATACTGAAGTTTAGCTTTACTGTCAATATATAGCTTTATTATGTAATAATTTAATGAAAAAATAATTCAGACTAACTTTAATAAGAAATAAATGATTTCGTTCTATTGGTTTTATTAAGTATTAAAAGTATATTATATTTAAATTAAGTATTAAATGAAAATGAACCTGAGACTACTAATCGTAAAAGCGCAACAAAAATAAAATGGCATTTCCTCTTCATATACGTCAATCACCCGACGTTTATATAAATGAAATTGTCAGATGAAATCTATTTAACTTGTCTTTTATAAAAAGATTTTCTATTAGAAGTTAATATGTTAAAATACATAGTATGTACTTTTCTAATATTCCCAAGAATAACTGTACTAAACCATTAAATTGATGTTTTACTTATCAGTTTTAACAAAAAATACACCCATGTACAACAAAAAAACACCAAACGCGTTTCAAGAGCTAAACTATTATTATCAGCGGTCGACTGGGTCGAACTAAACAAATTTTTAATATACAGGATGACCATTTTTCGAGTTTAAATATTGGGATCTTGGTTATTTGAAGAGATACAAGGTCGGTTAAATTGGAGCAAAGTTAAGTAATTTAGAGCACAATTAAATGCAACTTTAAAATTTGAAAAATTCTGACTACTTCCGGAGATATCCGGAAAAGAACGAAATTTTTTAAAAACGTTTTTATTTTTTTCAAAGCTTATTTGAACAGATAATTAAAAACAAAACACTTTTTCGTTTCGCTTTTCGGCAGCCATCATCAACTTCAATTTTTAAATGCGGCCTTGTGTTTTTTAAATTGGATTCTAAAACAAATTTTTATTCTCGATTCGAGGACATATGACACTTAATGCTTTTAAAAGTTTTTCGGTTATATTTTCCAGTCATTATTGATTTAGGTAAGTCCGGCTCTGTATTTAATTTTTTTCGTATTTTACAGCATTGAAAGGCTCGTATAAACTTGGAGTTTTAAAGACTTCGGGTAAAAAAGCAATAACTCGAGACAATATCTAATCGTGCTATTTGTAGGGAAAATTGTTAAATATGACAGATTATTTTATTTTAACCAAGGTTTTAACTTAGTTTACTTACATTTTACAAAACACATTTTCATAACATGTAACAAATAACTTAGGAAATTACACAATAAAAAAGATAGAATAGTTATAAAAGGTGTTCGAATATTTGACCGTCTACTTTCAAGCACAAACGAATTCTTTTTTTTAAATTCTGAATAGCCTTAAAACATCCTCCGAAACATTACTGATAAACAATCAACAACTCTTCTGGCATTATGTGGGGGAGCACCATCCTTCTAGTACCGTAATCTATTCAGCCGATCGATGCAAATGTTATTGTCTATCAAATGAGCCAAGATAAGTACAGATCGGAAGTTAAAAGATCGGAAGTTAAACTTTCTTCAAATGTATGGTCCGATAATCTGGCCGCCTAATAAGCCCAAAGCGCACTTGTGGACGCCGCTCTTGATGCTCCCGTGGATTTTCAACGACCAAATGTGTTCGTTATGTCGATTAAACATACCGGAATTAATAAATTTACATTCGTCGCTAAAAATTACGGTGTTAAGAAAATTAGAATTCAGAGCTATCTGATCGGCCACAAATCTGCAGAATTTTATTCGTCGAACACTATCATCAGGAGGTAATGTGTGCGTGATTTGAATTTTATATGGACGGTATTTGTGTTTTTTAAGTACTCTCCATACTACTTGCTGGAAGGTGTTTAGCTGCAAAGCAATTTCTCTTGTGGAAGCAGTTGGTGTAGCTTGAATCTCAGAGTTGAAATTATTAGGTACATTATTATTACTACAGAAAATGTTATAAGTACATCCACCGGCATAAAATTTTATACACTCAGATTCTGCAACAACTTTATGCTCCTATAACTTTTTTATTTATTGTCCGAACTGCGCCTTGATTTTACATGTTCATAAAGTCTAAAGTAATAATAACGTAAAATAATGTGCTTACCTACAATTAACACGTTAATTTCGAACAATAAATAAATAAGTTATGTGAATTTATTATAAGTTTTGTTGTAAACGAATAAGTTCAAAGGTAACTATGTAATTAAAAATTGTTACTATTTTTATTAAATACATAAATAAAGTTTACCTCGAGTAGGATTTGAACCCACGACCTGTACTTTGCTTAAGTACCGCACTAACCAACTGCGCTATTGAGACTCAAGCCTCAATCGATTTTTATTTATGTATTTAATAAAAGTAATGATAATTTTTAATTACATATTTACGCGGGCGTACCACAGGGATCCGTTATAGCGCCTACACTTTTTCTGCTGAAATGACAAATTCAATCAACGAAGACATTCAACGTATTCTCGAATGGGGAAGCAATAATCTAGTTAAATTTAATGCTAACAAAACTCAGTGTTTCCTTGTGTCCGCCAAAAAAGATCGATCATTTCCTGTTGTAAGTATGAATGGCTCAGTTCTTAAGTTTTCAGACTCTATTACTTAGTTGGGTATGACTATATCTCCACATCTCTCATGGATTGACCATCTCCTGTCAGTTACCAAAATAGCTGCTAGTAAAATAGGCTTTTTGTACAGATCCAAGCAATACTTTACCTCTCGATAACTCCTTCTGCTCCACAAGGCCCAAATCCGGCCTCATCTGGAACATAATTCTCATCTCTGGGTTAGTGCTCCCCAATACGCTCTCGATATCATTGCTGGTATTCAAAAGAGAGCGATTAGGCTTATAAATTACCCGTCCTTAACTTCTCACATACAGTCCCTTGAGTATAGAAGGATGGTTTCATTTCTTTCTTTGTATTATCGTTATTACAACGGCTATTGTGCTGATGAATTATATTCTTTGATATCATCTCAGGCTATCTGTGCGAGAAACATTCGGTTCGCTCATTCACATCATCTAGACTAGTGTCAATATTATTTGTTTAAATATTACCATTTCCAAAATATGCTCTTCATTATTGCTCATCGTCTGTCCATATGTACCACTAGGCTTTTCAAAAGAACCGTACTCTCCTAAATTTCTATGCAGCAACAAAAAATACGGCAATGATTATTGCGCTCTTTCTGGATATCGTTGCAGATAACTTCCGGCACTTAGTTGCATGTTTCGCTGAGATGCGTAATACATTTCTAGCATATTTCTCTTTTCTTCATTTGAAAATGGCATAATTATGAATAAAAAAATCTAATCTAGTCAAATCAAGACAAATTTCAAGTGAACTGTCAAAACTTTGCCCTGAGTTAATTTTGCCGTATGTTGATTGCAACTGTTTTCGAGACACACTTGATATATTTTGACACGACAAATTTATTATGGTCGCGTTTGAGTTGAAGCTCTATTCGCGCCGATCACGTGATAGTTTAACTTGCAAATGAAAGTAGTGTCACGTGGTCCATTACTTTATTGTGTAATAGGTAGGTATCTACTGACGCAAAATGCAGTAAATCAGTTTGTTGTTTGAAAACGTCAAAAAAAAAATAATAAACTATCAAATGTCTGATACTTAATTAGAAATGATTGAAAAGTTTATTATTATTATTCATTAGCACCACCTTTCTAACAAGTGGAATACTAGAGAGTACTTATAAATCAATAATCATAGTAAAATCTAACCAAACACTTATAAAATCATTAAGTGTCGTATGTCATCAGTAGAAGTGAGGCCCCTCTACTTTCCTTTCCATTTGACCTTGGGATTCCCCACGGTCGCCCACGTGTGAGACCGTATTTTCTACCCCTATGGTTTCTTTTCGGAGGCCTTTTCAACCCCTAATTACTATTATTTTTCTATTTTATGACAGCTCACGTATGGGACGCTTTTTTTCTACCCCTATGTTTCTTTTCGGTGGTATTTTTCAACCCTTGATAAGAATTTCAATCCTGATTAAAGCCTTTTTGATTTTTCTTCATACCAACGTGTAGGAGTCGTTTTTTTTGTTGATAATTTTTTATTAATTAATTAATTATTTTTTAACCCGGGGGAAATTCTCGATCCTAATCTGTTGCCCTATAAGATGATCTTAAACCTGTATTCTGATAAGGGTGCACAAATAATCATTAGATGTAAGAGATAGTTTATTTAATCTGCGTCTACTATTAACATTTATTAGAGCTTGTTTATCAGATATATGAATTATATAAAACTCATTTAAAGGATTGATTAGGTAATAATTGCATGCGGGAAAAATTGACTGTATTTCCCCATATTACTTTATTAGCGTATTTTTATCAAATGAGATTGTTATAAAAATTATTACATTTATTTTAATGCCTATCTATAGATTGTTTAACATACGAAATTTATTTATACATTTATTACGTGTTAACTTGTAAGACACGTTTCACTGAAGGGTACAATTGTATGCGCGTCCTAACATAATCTGCTAACTTATAAGATGATCTTAAATCTGTATTCTGATAAATAGATTACAAGTTTTCATAATAAAATATTATTAGAGTCGATATGCCATTTATTTCAAGTGATTGTTTCAATATATAAAATGCGCGAGAGTGGACCTGCATTATTTGTTGTAATATGTGTTATTACACTTTCTTTTTAATTCCAGTTTGTAACCTTCTACCTACACAACCTTCAACTTATACACGAATTAATAACGACCTCCATTAGTTTATAACACTATTGCTTGGCACCGCATTTGTATTTACGTCGAATTCATATAAAGTTATTAACATTTTATTTTAATGGGGCTATCAACTATTGAAAGGTCAACCGTTAAAATTGTGTTCCTAATTGCAAGGTTGTTAAAACACGTCAGGTGGTATTTCGAAATGTTTATCTAGTGGACTCCTGTAAATGCATCATTCAATTAAATGAAGAACAATAACCCCTTTGATACTAAAAAAGATAATTAATACCTTTGTATTTCAATTTTAAAAAATCAAACGCTGTATTATGAGGGTCAATCAGTCCGGTCATGTAAAATAGACTTTTTTAATTATGTCCATATAAAATTGTTAAAATAAAATAAGAATAAAGGTGTATTTAAAGATTACTACCGAAGACTGTTCTGTAATAAAATGATAAAAGGGTTCTTTTAAACAAAGATCTTAGGTTTTAAGTTGACGTGTACATTTTAGTTAATTAACATTATCTTTTTTCCAATGATGTTAAACGACTGATCTAGTTTAACAATGAGTGTTTTACATTGTAATGAATATGTTATAAAAACGCTTAGCTAAAATAAAAAACGTTATTAAAATTATTACATTTCTTTTAATGTCAATTTTGGCTTCGTATGTACAAATTATGTTATTATTACCTAACTTCACTTTCAGCAATAAGGTCATCCGGTATTAAAAGATAAACATCATACTTATATACCTTGAGAAAGTCATCGGCCTTGAAGTTAACGATAAGCATGGTCTTGAAGTGTGCCATGAAGTTAGCCTTGTAAATTTCAAAACAACTTAATTTGACCTTTGACCCTGTAAAATACTATAAAAGCGTACGCCAGGGTTTAGTTAATTTAGTTCTTGTTTGAAGAGCATCATACCGCTATGGAATCTTTTAATGTAAATCAGATTTTGGGGTTATTCAGTGCATACAATACCGTTACTTTTAAGATGTTATGTGAAAACGATACTATCGATTCGATAGAAATTTATAATGATTTTGTGGAGGCTACACAACGAGTTGGTGGAATGTAGTATATGCCTGTTTTTTATATTTAAGCTTAATTTTTTTAAAACCCTGCCCAGGTAGACATGGATGATGTGTTTGACGATGATGAGATGATGGAAACTACAGACGCGGCGGATCTGATAACGGTATGTCTTTTAATTTTCTATTGTCTCACTTACTGAATGAGTACATTACAGCAAAACCAAACGGGCTCAGGTTCCCAGCAACAGGCCGACCATCCTCAGGGTTCAATCATATAAATATAATAGGAGTGTTAGACAGTAAATTTATTAAAAAATTCAATACCACATGTAAAACATTAAGATTTAGTTTTAATGACACTACGTGGAAGGATAATCCCTTAACATGGCTACAAGTAAAATATACCATTTACTAAACCTCTTACTTATCTGATACATGTCTTTTGTAGAGTGCATTCGAGGAGTTGTATGCATACACTATCAAGGATGCGGCTCCGTGGGATCGTGTAGGGATCACGTTAAGAAATCCGAATTTCCCGGACAAACCAATCGGCCTGTCATTTAGAAGAGTGGACCAGTTGTCGGTGAAAGTGATGTCATTATTGCAAAAGGTAAGGCAGAGCAATGCTAGTTTTTTTCGAGCGACTTGTTAGTTTTAAACGTGGATAGAGTGTCGGTACCTGTAGGTTATAGACGCAAAAATCTGACGGGTTTAAAGTTTGAAGATGTTTGTAAAACAAAAAGACAAGGTATTATTGTTGTACCTGCAGTAATGAACGATAATAATTGTTTAGCTCGCGCTCTAGTTACAACAATACCATTTAAAAATAACGATGCAATGCGTTATGGTATGGTGATTAGTTACCCCTTCCTTCAGGAGCGAGCTGTTTAAACATAACCCCACGGACTGGACATAGCAAACAGCATTTCCAATTATGGCTTTTAGTCAACATAATATTGCCTACAACTGCATACAATCGACTATCATTGCTTTAGCACGAGGAGCAAACGAAAACACGCACGCACGCATGCACGCATGCACGCACGCACACACGCACGCGCACGCGCACACACACACACACACACCAAGCAATAGTGTTATAAACTAATGGAGGTCGTTATTAATTCGTGTATAAGTTGAAGGTTGTGTAGGTAGGAGGTTACAAACTGAAATTAAAAAGAAAGTGTAATAACACATATTACAACAAATAATGCAGGTCCACTCTCACGCATTTTATATATTGAAACAATTACTTGAAATAAAAGGGCATATCGACTCTAATAATATTTTATTATGAAAACTTGTAATCTATTTATCAGAATACAGATCTAAGATCATCTTATAAGTTAGCAGATTATGTTAGGACGCGCATACAATTGTACCCTTTAGTGAAACGTATCTTACAAGTTAACACGTAATAAATGTATAAATAAATTTCGTATGTTAAACAATCTGTAGATAGGAATTAAAATAAATGTAATAATTTTAATAACAATCTCATTTGATAAAAATACGCTAGTAAAGTAATATGGGAAAATACAGTCAATTTTTCCCGCATGCAATTATTACCTAATCAATCCTTTAAATAAGTTTTATATCATTCAAATATCTGATAAACAAGCTCTAATAAATGTTAATAGTAGACACAGATTAAATAAACTATCTCTTACATCTAATGATTATTTGCGCACCCTTATCAGAATACAGATTTAAGATCATCTTATAGGGAAGCAGATTAGGATCGAGAATTTCCCGCGGGTTAAAAAATAATTAATTAATTAATAAGAAATGATCAATAAAAAAAACGACTCCTACACGTTGCCATGAAAAAAAATCAAAAAGGCTTTAATCAGGGTTGAAATTACCATCAAGGGTTGAAAAGGACCACCGAAAAGAAACATAGGGGTAGAAAAACGCGTCCTATACGTGAGCTGTCATAAAATAGAGGTGAAAAAACACGTCCTACACGTGGGCGAGTAAGAAAAACAAAAGCAATTAGGGGTTGAAAAAGGCCTCCGAAAAGAAACCATAGGGGTGGAAAATACGGTCTCGCACGGTGGCGACCGTGGAGAATCCCAAGGTCAAATGACGTCAAAAAGTGAAAGTTGAGGTGCCTTTAAAAAACATAGGGACGTATTTAAAAAAATTAAGTTGATGATGGCTGCGAAAAAGCGAAACGTCGGAATTGAAATATGATAACACCACTTGTGTAGAGGGGAAAAAGTGGTAAGGAAGAAGTGTTTTCTGTTTTTAATTATCTCTTCACATAAGCTTGGAAAAAAACAAAAAACGTCTTTAAAAAATTTCGTTCTTTTCCGGGTATCTCCGGAAGTAGTCGGAATTTTTCAAATTTTAAAGCGGCATTTAATTATGGTCTAAGTTATGCAACTTTGCCTCAATTTAACTAACCACGCATCTCTTCAAATAAGCGAGATACCCATGCTTAAACTCGAAAAACAGTTATCTGGTATATACCATCATAGAGTAACGCTTCGTTGCCTAAACGGTGAGCTTTTTGTGTAGTAAGTGGTTGCGTTTTGTTTGTTATAGGTCCTTCCACAGTTCTAGTGTTCCAGATTTTTCACACTATCAGTTTTACCCTTGCAGTCTATTTTCCCGTTGCACCGAGGTCGAAATCGGGTATTTATGCCGAGATGACTGGGATCGCTATACTGATGCGCTTTCATATTGTTTAGGTTTAAAAAATTTATTATAACGTGATTATTATATGTAGTGTAAATTAAACTGAAATAAAGAAATGACACCAACAGTAATTAATTAATCCATTAAAAATCATATTACATGTCAAGAAACAAATAGTTACCCTACTTAGGTACCACATAATCAATTTATTTGATAAGGCAAATGCGGATTCATGCAAATGAATAAATAATTATTCTATCTGTTTATCAAGAATTTAATTTAATTTTTAGAAATTCTGGGAACAAAAAGGTGACAATGAGGCCCCCAAGATGGCGAGGCTCCAGGGTTTTGCCCCGAGTTGCTCGGTGATAGTTGCAGCACTATTAAAAATGCCTGTTTGCTTTAATATTTCAAGAGTGTTTTAGTGCATTTTGAAGAACTTAAATAAAACTTATTTCGAGAGTGTGATCACTCTTCATCTGGATTAAGAATGAAAAAAGATATTAGTGGTCTTTTCACGAAAAATTTGACAATATCCAGTTTGAAAACAAAAATTAGCCGGTAGCTTAACGAGAACATTAGTTCCGTTCCAATACGCTATTTTTCTCCCTACCTTGTGCACTTAACAACTAAAATTCTTTGTAAAGGTGTAGAAGTTTAAAAAATAAAATTCAAGAATCAGAATCACGTTAATATAGTTACGAGTTAAATAATAAAATGTCACTTTTAGTGATAGACTCGACTGGGCCAGACCGGGGATTGAGGCAAGCCCGGCGCGGACCGAATTCAAACATTTGGGAATGGGCCCGAAGACCGGCCCAAAAAAAAAAAATTGCACAGCCCGACCCGAAATCGGGCCGGACCGGACCGCGGTCCGACTTTTTAGCTGCAAATTTCTTGAACAGTAATAGCTATTTAGGTGTTTAACAAGAATAACTATCGAAACAGGTCATATATTATTAATCACGTCTTCTTATTTATGGAATGAAACACTATAATGCTGTAATACGTAATTTACGTTTCGCTTCCTAACCTACAACCGTATAGTGCTATCAATTACTTTTAGGATACATACTCCCCTCTTTTCTTTTCTAAATTATGTAAAACCCGTATTTATAAATACAATTTAATTAAACAAATTTTAATCAACAATCTTTGATATGTTACAAACGTATAGTGTTTACCCTTAAAAATTGTAACGCAGCAACATCATTGTAATGCCACACCTTTTAAACTTATTCCCTTTCTGGCGTACATAATATTATTGAAACGCTAAAAGAAAGTGACTTTACTCAAAAGGTCATGAAGCAGTGACGCCCCTCCCCCCTTCTGGTACGCCTATGAAACGATATGTCTTAATTGGACTGATTTTAAAATAATGTACCTGGGGTGCTTTAAGAGTTGATCCCTTTATGTTCGCTTGAGAAAGTTGTACTTTCACTTTCTTCGGTCACCTAGGTACCGTTACCACAATATTCCATATTCACTATTACTCTAAAATCAAAACTATAGTAGTTTTCGCAACTAGTGCGCTGTTTACACATTTCTTGGTGCGAGGCTGTTCTTTTTTACCCGAGGCGTAGCCGAGGGATAAAATATATGGCCGAGCACCAAAAAGGTGACAGCGCACGTGTGGTGAATACATTTTTTTGTAATCGTTCACATAAAATTAGAAAAAAATTAAATTTTGAAATATTTGTTAACAAATGTCAAATTAAATACATAAATAAAAAAGTTTATATATTTAGTTATATACCACTTTTCTCTTTATGTAGTAAAAGTAACGATTACAAAAAGGTAATTGTGAGACTTAATAGAAAAGGGTTATGTATCCATCAATTTATTAAACAAATGATCACAAAACAAGTTCCAAAATCTTATTATAATACCCAATAGAAAAACCATTATAGTAATACATGTTCAAACTCTGCTGAGGATACACTTGGTAGCTTTTATAATTGTTGTACCCTCTGCCGTCAACCTGATTTATTAATTCGGTATCCTATTTTGTATAGTAATTGGTCAACAGTCTGGTGCATATCCTTATAAATTTCATCCTTTAAGTAATCCAAGAGAAAAAGTCTAGAGGCGTTAAGTACGGCGACCGTGGAGGCCATTTAACAGGTGGCCAGGCCCATTTGATGACATTTAGAAGGATACAGGATGCATACGAAACTGTTGAGTAAATAGGATAACCGATACCGAACTAATAAATCAGACACACAACAGTTCTGAAAGCTACCAACAGTGTCCTCCTCAATAGAGTTCAAAAATGTATTGATCGAGGATTGGCCGCTTTTGAACATCTACTATAATGATTTATATTATTGGGTATCATAAACAAGGGTGTGCCATTCAAAAAAATGTTACTTTAGCTAATAATTCGAAAATCCGATTAACAATTATTTTTATTTATTTATTTTTCTACTTTCACGTAAACAATACTAATTTCGCCATTTAACGGAAATCGTAGCTACAACGATAACAAAGTTATCAATGGTGTGCACTAAACTTTGAACACATCGGGCCGGCCGAATAGCCCGAATGGCTCGAAAAACCCGAGTTCTTTAGCCCGGCCTGTCACGAAAAAAGTTAGGCCCGGCCCGAAGCCTGGCCCTGATAAAATTATGCTGGCCCGGCCCGAATTCGAGCCCGAAATCGTGTCTAGTTCGGGCCGGGTCGGCACGAAAGCCCGGGCCCAAGTCCAGCCCTAGTGGCTTTCATATTGGCGTACTTTAACAAAGAGTGTAAAAATATTCGTTTTTTTTATATCTTTTTCCCAGTACTGAGCGTTGAAGGCAATATTGACTATTTTTCGCATTAGAGTTGCACCAACCATGTTTTGTACAATTTTCAATATAACGTTCTGATTATACTAGCACAATGTGCTGGGCAGTTAACGGCAAAAAATATTGGTAAAAAATGGCACATATTTCTGTTTTGAACTGTATCTAATATACAGAATAACCCATAATTAATAACAGGATTTTTACACACATCTTCACTAATATGTCATAAATTTGGCGAATGCTAAAAAATTCATTAAAGTATAATTTAACAAAGACAAACATTTAGTACAAATTACTTACGGAGTGCATCATGGCATTCTTTACAATATCTGGTGGTCGTGCGCCCTATTTTATTGGGGCAATAGAGACAAGATATATCTTTCTTTGGAGGAGTGTTCTTTCATCTTTATGGCTACTTATATATTAAAAATTTGTTCAATTTGAACTCTAACGTTAACTCGCGAGTTCTGTCTGTCTGTTTTTCATTCACGGTTCTGCGAGAGCCTAACCTAGTTCCACCATGTGTCATGTAGCCATTAACTATACACATACACATACTGTAGCCGTTCAAAGTTTATTACATGTTGCATGGGTACAACTGAATAATTAAGGTACTAATTTTAGAGCAAGAACGTCTGGGATAAAGTAAGTGTTCGAGGTGTCTTCGTTTGGCTCTCATACAAGGATGACAACGTCGGGTGAGTGGATCATTGACTTATGCCAGCACTTCAGGGTCACTTCCTAAATCATTTGAGGCGTTCTGTATTCGTTCCAGCAACTGCTTCTGGGTTGCTACTTATACTGTGTAAATAACTTCATTCATATGCCCCCATAGATAAGAGTCCATTGGGTTTAAATCTGGAGGGAAATGAACGTTTAACCTTGCTATATGGGGCAGTGCGCCATCGTGCTGGAAGCACATATTTTGACAAAATGGGGAGGGATGCGTATTACCGAAAAACTGCTCGTACAAATTCCTGTTTAATCGAGATTCCATCAGGTGCAGGTTAAGTAAGACGTTAATAAATATTTCAATCACATTAACACTGAAGCTTTGTTGGAAACGACGATTCTCTGAAGACCAGTAATGTTCATTGTGTCTATTTCTGACATTATTCTTTCTAAAGGTGACTTGGTTTAACTATAACACATTTGAAATAAAATTGACACTGTCAATAGATTGATGTAATGACTATCGCCGAAATAGTATTTGCTCTAGAGCATCTTCCGGATACAGCGCTTCCGGGATAGCTCTAAATCATTTGCAATACGTTGAATGGTGATTGCGGGATCATTGATCACTGCGTCTATCACATCTTTGTCCTATATAGTTACTTTCTGGAGCAATTTTTCGGGCAACAGTGGTTCTTGTTTCTTGAAGTCTTTGAAAGGCTTTAGAGAACGCTTTGTGATTCGGTTGCCCTCTGTCTGGAAATGGGCAATGGTATTCTCTTGAGTTTCTAGTGAATTTCCATCACATAATCCATAAATAAAAATTATATCAGCATACTCTTGTACTGTGAAGTCATCTATAATAATTTAAGGTCCATGCCAGATACATTTTGTGTTTTCATAGCTACACCACGAACAATAAATTAATAAGCCTAACGCGATTACTTTGAGTAATTGATTGATGTTACATGTAATAAGCTTTGAATGGCTACAATTCCGTTAGAAAGCATTTTCGGACAAATCTTTATTTGAAGTATTGTATTTATTATTACTCACAGGAACCATCCGGTGAACTGTTTTTCACACGTCATAAATCACCCTGTATGGAATATAAGAATTTACTGCAGAATCATGGAATATGCATAATGGCCATCTTCTTCTTCTACCGCAATTCATATTTGACCATAGTTGATCAAAAGTATCCATTCCCAATTTGGCATTATTGTAACAGAGTATCATGTAGGGGCATTTCAGTTTTATTTTTCTAACGGTGTCAAAAAGTTGTTAACTAGTACGGTTGTTGGAGGATCGTCCTAGAGTGCCACCGAAGTGAACCAGTTGTCTATAGCAATATTACGATTGGTCCCATGAACAAATTTGTCAACTCTTTAGCGTAATAATCTGCTAATAACAAGGCTCCGGTTTACGTACCTTTTCCCAAGTATTGTTGTGCATCAATTGTATCATTACGATCTATCGCAGAGCATAGCAGTATTTATTTTACATCTTGAAGGCTTATTCGACTCATTACACGCGAAAGGAACGTCTTCTCAACAACTGTTCTTCTATGGTCAGGTATGACAATAAACTACATGAAGTTCCGCTGAGGTCAATCAATAACTCCCATACATCACATATTTGAGCAAATGGATCTGGTTGTTTTCTTTCTTATTTACTTTCTCTCCAATTTAATTTAAGATAGTTGAGATGTGAGATACAACTGGAATACACATATGTTTAAATTGCAAATATTTGTCCTTTTTTGCAGCGGAAAGAATAAAAATTGCAAAGTAAGCTAGCCATTCTTCTTTTCTAATGCTGGATGTCTTAAAAGATGAACTTGCTTATTTTGATTATTGAACTTGTATTTCTTCATTCGTGTGCTGCAAAATAATATTTACAAAACCATCTGAAAGCAAATGTAAGAGAAGCTTCTCTATTGCAATATATCTACAAGAGATTCTTTTTGTCCCCGATACAAAATGTATAATATGCAGCTTTTCTTTTAGAAGGGCGCGGTAATTTGAAAAATATTTCAGTTGAAAAATCTGGAGCACTTGAACTGTGGCAGGATTTGCAACGGACGAACTACATCCACGTACCACACAAAAATAACTAAAAAAATACCGAACGCGTTTCAATAGCTAAGCTACGATCATCAGCGGTTGACTGGGACGAACTAAAGAAAATTTTTTGAATGGCTACAGTTCCGTTAGAAAGCATTTTCGGACAAATGTTTATTTGAAGTGTTGTATTTATTATTACTCACAGGAATCATCCGGTGAACTGTTTTTTACACGTCATATACCACCCTGTATGGAATATAAGAATTTACTGCAGAATCATTTAGAATTCTATGGAATATGCATAATGGCCATCTTCTTCTTCTACCGCAATTCATATTTGACCATAGTTGATCAAAAGTATCCACTCCCAATTTGGCTTTATTGTAACTGAGTATCATGTAGGGGCATTTCAGTTTTATTTTTTCAAACGGTGTCAAAAAGTTGTTAACTTGTACGGTTGTTGGAGGATCGTCTGATAGTGCCACCGGAATGAACCAGTTATCTATAGCAATATTACGATTGGACCCATGAACAGATTTGTCAACTCTTTAGCGTAATAATTTGCTAATGACAAGCCTCCGGTTTGCGTACCTTTTCCCAAGTATTGCTGTACATTAATTATATTGTGAAGATCCATCGCAGAGCATAGCAGTAGTTATTTTACATCTTGAAGGCTTATTCGACACATTACATGCGAAAGGAACATTTTCCCAACAACTGTTCTTCCTTGGTCAGGTATGACAATGAAGCATATGAAGTTCCGCTGAGGTCAATCAATAATTCCCATACATCACATATTTGAGCAAATGAATCTGGTTGTTTTCTTTCTTATATACTTTCTTTCCAATTTAATTTAAGATAGTTGAGATGTGAGATACAACTGGAACACACATATGTTTAGATTGAAAATACTTGTCATTTTTTGCAGCGGAAAGAATAAAAATTGTAAAATAATCTAGCCATACATCTTTTCCAATGCTGGATATCTTAAAAGATGAACTTGCTTATTTTGATGATTGAACTTGTATTCATTCGTGTGCTGCAAAATAATAATGACAAAACCATCTGAAAGAAAATCTAAGAGAAGCTTCTCTATTGCAATATATCTACGAGAGATTCTTTTTGTCCCCGATACAAAATGTATAATATGCAGCTTTTCTTTTAGAAGGGCGCGGTAATTTGAAAAACCTTTCAGTTGAAAAATCTGGAACACTGAAACTGAGGCAGGATTTGTAACGGACGAACTACATCCACGTACCACACAAAAATAAATAAAAAACACCGAACGCGTTTCAATAGCTAAGGTATCATCATCAGCGGTTGACTGGGACGAACTAAAGAAAATTTTTAATATATATGTGTATATATATATATATATATATATATATATATATATCATCAGCTGGGTTGCGTTTCTATTGAAAGTGAAGGTGAAGGTTATGACAGTTTAGTGAGTTCTGAGTAGCCTAAAGGCTAATTATTCATTAGAATTTGTTTGTTTTTGAAGATCTCTAAACTTTCACAACAATTAGTTCGTGCTTATTACTAACATGTTTGATTAATGATACCTCATCTACTACATAATTTTTATCAAACATATGTAGGGCTACGGCAGACTTGTCCCAACGTTTGTATTTTATATGAGCTAAATGTTCTTTCAAGCGAATTTTGATAGGTCGTTCAGTTTGCCCCACATAAATTTGTTATTTACAATTATTCTTATAAATTCCCGACCTATCCTGCTTATCCACTTTATCTTTTGGATTACCTAAAAGAGTTTGCAAACTATTATCTGAAGTAGTGACTGTTTTAAAATTAATTTTGGGAAAGATAGTAGATAGACCTTTTGTATAAGCAGGATAGTTTGGTAATTTAGATACTTTGTTTCTATTTGTTCTCTAGCACTACCTAATGTTGTTACATTCTTCACCCTCGTCCTATGTGTTTGTTTCCTAACTATATTCATAACCACTTCATCTGAAAACGAATTGTATGCAGCAATTTCTTTAATAGTGCGCAATTTTTGGTATATAATTTTGGCTACTCAGAACTCATTAAACTTTTATAGATTTCACTTTCACTTTCACCAGATAAGCAACTCGCTGATAGTATATATTAGAAATTTTCTTTAGTTCGACCCAGTTGACCGCTGATGATGATGGCATAGCTATTGAAACGCGTTCGGTGTTTTTTATTTTTTTTTTGGGTGGTACGTGAGTGTATTTTGTTTGTTTCGTTTCAGTATTTTTGTGTTTGGTATAACTATGTGCGCGATAAAGCGAATGCATGAAAAGTAAATTCACTTTATTTTTCCCTACCTAAACGGTGCTCCTGCATTCATGTACTGTTTTACTACGTTTATTTTACTGGTTTATGACGATCCCTATGAAGATGAACTTTATAAACACCCAAATAATTTATATTACGATCCACGACCACACCTTTGAGTTTAATCGTTTCTTTTCGGATTTCGGATTCACAACCGTTAGTGCTCGTATGTTACGTGGCAATATAACATTCCAATAGTAGAAGTGTATTACTATTATTTATTTTTAGCGGAATAATAAATTTTATACACAACTTGATGGATTTGCTATGGGAACTCGTCTTATTCTAGTGGTAGAAAATTGTTACATGGGCAAGTTTCAATCATTGGCTCTACAAAATGCGCTTAACATACCTTTATATTGATATAATGTTCGTCCAAGTATTCAGTATGAGAAAAGTAACTAATGAAAGTTCACCATTTATGCTTCTAAAACGAATAATTTGTCTTTTGTTTAAGGTTTACCAAAAGTCTACACAACCATGTCAAACTATTGGCGCTGGTGGATCGATGTGATTCTGAATCATTATAAAATAAATTTGATCTTTTAATAACATCACTACAAGGTAACACATATTCTTAAAGACATTACTAATGTAATTAAACCTGTACGACGTACCCGTGAAGAACAATTAGCACTTAATGTCGGTACAGCTCTTCTTCCTTTAGTAATTAAAGTTGAGGTTAAATTAAAGAAATCTAATTACTCATGGTACTAAAACTGCTTTCAAACTTACAAGAAATATTCAAGTAGATTTGGAGATCACATAAAGATTCTTCAAATTCACTGTTAGCTTTTGGAGTGTATAAATTGACTTGTTCTTTTCGAAAGGTGTACATAAGTAGACGTTAAAAGCATATAAGATTTTTTAAAGTGAGTCAACAGGGAAACCTGCAGCAGTCGAAAAAGCCTTAAATAATTTAAATAATGGCATTTAGTTTGATAACATGTAAATTTTATCAAGAAAGACTGATTTTTAGGTTCGTTTATACCAAGAAGTTATTGAAATATATAAGCATCCAAATAACTTCAACAGGAACGAGAAAAGCCTTTGGTTTTGGCACCTTGTGACTAAAAAAAGGCACGATGGTACGTTTCGATTCTAACTTTTGCTACGTATAGGTTTTTTGCCGTATCTTTCTTAAACCTCAAACTAAATCAATTAAAACACTTTTAATCATTTAAATGTACACATTCTGTATTTTATTTATCATAACAATTGCGGTCTTTAAGTACCATTTTTTGTTGTTAGATCTGTTATGATTTTACTTTAATTTAATTATGGTATGGTATAAGCACACATAGTGTGTGTTCATCTGTGGTATAAGTTTTTAATTGTAAAAGCTTTTGTCACTTTAAAATTAAAGTTTTTGGCAACTTTGCACCGTTACTATAACGTGATTAAATTTTTTTGTGTATCAATCCCTAAAAATATTTAGAATCTACAAGAAAAATGTGAAATCCAAAAAAATTAGCTTGTAAGTTAAATCACCTGTTAAAGTAACCTATGTTACCCTTTAGCCCATAATATTAAGGGTTCATGCCTTAAAAGTTCAGACGGACTAAGTATTTCATAACTTTTACCTTCGCAATATCGAAAGCAACCTCAATTTGACAGATGAGGTGGCATAATTTTCTCAGATTATTCACATTATATTACTCTTATTTTGCATAGTTGTATGATTGATGTAAAAAAGCAGAAAATTTCCACAATAATGCGTAGCTTGTCCAACGTCTTTTGGTGTCAGCACGAGCACATTTACCGGTCTGGAGACACTTCTTAAGTACTGAAAGCTGATCGCAACCAGTGCTGCCTATTTTTCTTAACACTACTAATATAAATTGCATGAAATGTGCATCACAAATTATTATCCATGTGAAAATGTGCGCTTCATATAGTTGGCATAATGAGTTCCTAAATGGGCGTAGTTGAGTATACGGTCCATACATATTTAGACAAAAAAAAAATTAAAAACCACGTCTTTATGCTTCCTACAGCCGATAGAAATGTTGGTTATGAATCGTTTAGTGCTAGTCTCTCTACGATAAATATCTATGTCTTATTTACTTCCGTTTCTTCGTACAAGAATATTAAGGAAGAAAATATGATCATTTAGACCTATTCTATAGATAAGTTTGATTAACGGCAATTTAAAGTATAAAAGTTTCTACAAAGCCTTGGACAGTGAATTTTATGATCCAAATACTTATATTTTGGGTAACAGTTGCAGCTACCGTCTTCACTAAAAAGTTATGAAATTGTTAATAATTATTATCATCAAATTATACAATTCCTCGCCAAAAATACACGATTGTACTCATCCTGAATATAAATTGTGATAGCATTTTTGTACTGTAAATTTTAGTTTTTTTTTAATAATTGTGGACCTGAACAGGCTAAATTTGGCCTATCGTGCTGAAGAGATATTGAATTGCCAAGAGATACCTATGAAAGAATGTAATTCAGTAGCGCAATAGGCATTGTAATGCCGACAACCCAAAGAAAGAACTGAAACGATTCTTCTATGCTCAAGGGACTGCATGTCAGAAGTTAAGGACTGGTCATTTATAAGCCTAATCGCTCTCTTTTGAATACGATCGACGATATCGAGAGCGTATTGGGAGCGTCCACCAAGAGGTGAGAATTATATTCTAGATGAGGTCGAAATTGGTCCTTATACAGAAAGAGTGTTGGGATGTTGTATAAAAAGCCTATTTTACGAACAGCAGTTTTGGTAGTTGATAGAAGATGGTCAACCCATGATGGATTTGAATATACAGTCATTCCCAATAGAGTAACAGAGTCTTAAAAACTTAAGATCTGAGTCATTCATACTTACAACAGGAAATGATCTATGTTTTTTGGCAGACACAAGGCAACACTGTGTTTTGTTAGCATTAAATTTAACTAGATTATTGCTTCCCCATTCGAGAATTCATTGAATGTCTTTGTTGATTGAACTTCCCATTTCAGCTTTAATGTTTTGGTTTGACATAGAATTTGCTTTACCATTATGAGTAGACGATGATGAACTACTACAAAAAGTGCTGCCGTGAGCAAAGCAATGGATCGGGCTAGTTGTTGAAGGAATAGGAATGTCATTTATGTATAGCAAACAAAGTGTAGGCGCTATAATCGAACCATGTGGTACGCCCGAGTTAATGCTAACTTATTTTGAAAAAAAGCCATTAACTACGACACGTATTCGCCATTTATTAAGGAAACTAGTAACGCAGGTGATGAGCGTATCATTTATCCCCAAACGAGGTGAGTTTGGCTAGTAAACACTTATGCCAAACTTGCTCAAATGCCTTTGAGATATCTATCTGTGTCACCGGATTGTCCTAATGTATTGTTTTAAACTTGGATCGCATATGAAAGAAGATCCCCTGTTGAAGGAGTCTGCCTAAACTCAGTGGTGGACACTAAGGAGTTTGTTAGTTTCAAGGAACGAAAGCAGATGCTGATTGATGGCTTTTTCCATGATGTTATACAAAATAGAAGTGATGGCAATTGGTTGGTAGTTCTAGGGATTGGTCTGATCGCCTGTTTTGGAAACAGGTTGAACGTTTGCTAACTTCCATGATGAAGGAAATTCCCCAGAAGACATAGAGACCGAATAGAGCTTAGATAGGACGGGTACTAGGTCCGGGGAACATTTTTAAGAGGATAGATGGGATACCGTCTGGGCCAGTCGCCTTATTGAGATGAAGCCTACTGATAATCGATGCTAGAATCTTGTACCAAAAATGAATCGGTTTGATAGCGTATGAAGAAGATGTGACTAAAGGCAAATCCTTTCCAGCATCATCTAGACATGAGTTCAATGCAAATCAATCCACATGAACATTGCGTTTGTGTACAGAATCAGCAACTACAGATCCGTCAAAATATGTTAGGGGGGGGGGAATCAAAATGTACCAAGGTTTTTACTAATGGCTTCAGTTAAAGACCAAAATTTACGACCGACCGAAGGAGATGTAGCTTGTTCATTGTATTTTCGTTGTTCAAATAATTTTTTTGCTTTAGTGATGCTGGTTTCGCTTCAGTCAGCGAATAAATCTTTCGTCTCTCATATAGTTACGTATGGTACAGAACAAAGTTAACATAATATAAGCGAGGATAGTGTAGCATAGGAATATAATGTTCAGTACAGTACTTATAATATATCAAACAGTAAAGCCTCCTCTCCACGGAAGGTATAGCCCCTACCTCCACGAAGTGAAACGCCAGCAACGACTCGCAGACTATAAGTCCTTCGGGTAATAAGATCCTACGTATGGCTAAAGGGGTTAACCCCACTGTTTGTGTCTCCCTTGAGTATCTAAGTCGGTGTGCCTACTGATACACCGCGTCTAGTCAAGTTTCTCCCGCCCCTCCTGTTCCCATGGAGTCAAAGGTCCAAACGTCGGCCTTAAGAAACTGATCACTGCTGCGAAGGAACTCCTCTCCAAGCATGCTCAAGGCTTATTGAAAATAGAAACCATCTTTCGGGAAACGGTCACTAATTCCAAACTCCTTCTGCAACAGGCCGAATTGAGTGATACAGTGGCTTCCATTAAATCCACCTTAGAGGCCTTGATGTCTAAGTGCCCTTCAATAATTCCCCAGCTCAGCGGACCTAGTTACTACGCTGTACTTTATACGGCCTCCCATCCGGGAAGTCCGTAGCCCCTGTCCCATGGTCCACCATCGTTGTGGTACCTAATATTGACAACATAAAGGCGGCAGACGGAAAGGCCCTCGCTCCGAGGAGGCTTGATCTCCGCGTGGAAAGGGTGACTAAAATCGGAAAGAACGCCATTAAGCTTGAATAGGAGAAAAACCATCTCTCTAAAATTCCCCAGGACCTTCTTGAAAAGGCCGGATTTGCTGCTAAATCCCAGGAGATCGCATAATATCCATCATGGATGTGTCTGCTGACCTCTCCTCGGAGCACGTTAAGGATGCCATCTTGTCCCAGAATTACGATCCTGCTCCTGAAACCACCGTAGAAGCGGTACCGGATTTCTTGAAAAGAATGTTCCAGTTTGGAGCACGAGACTGCAGGAAATGCCAATGGATCCTGGAGTGCGAGCCATCGCGGTGCGACGAACATTGATGTGACCCTTACCTCATTCCCGTTGGCTCGCAAGGTTACTGACTAGCAAGTAGTGGTGGATGAAACGAGAGAGACCACCGACTGATACGCTTTGATATATCCGTCGATAATCCAATAAAAGTCCTCGACTTCAAACATCACGATCCGTCCAGACTCAACGCAGTCTGCAAGCAATATATTTCCCTTTATCTTCCCCGTGGCGCAACGTGCTACGATCCACATTCAATAGATGCCGTCATTGGGAAGCTGTCAGAGGTTGTCCGGCATACGGCCGGGTGTGGCTAAAAAGGATTATCCTTACTGCTCCAACCGGTAAATTTGTCAGCAATAGCTGGTGGTGCGAGAAGTTAAGCAGATTAAAGAAGGTAGTCCACATCACGCGGCGGCGTTACCAAAGATCTACTGCAGAGCTAAAAACTCAATGGATCGCCTCCTATAAGTAGGCATTAAAAAGATATAAACTGGCAGTGATCAAAGCAAAATTTGGCTCATGGCAAAGTTTTGTTGAGACCAGTCTGGCGGCAAACCTGTGGGGTGCGGCCTATAGAATATCCTCCCAGAAACAAGTTCCCAATGATCCCTGCTCTAATGCCCGCGACGGTGACAGATACACTGTCTACGAACATGAGACCATGAATGTTTTGTTAAAAATCCTTTTTCCGGTGACGATCCGGCAACTGACGAACCCATCCATATCGAAATGCGTTCCGGTCTTGTTAATTTTGATCCCAGACAAAACAGACTGGGTGTTAATTTGGATCCCTAAGAACAAAGCTCCTGGATTGGACGAAATTCATGGTAACATACTTAGGACATTGTCAGAGAGCCTTTCTGGTACACTCGTGGGCTTATTTAATTTTTGCATGAAACTTGGGTATTTTCCTGTCACTTGCAAGACTGATAAACTAATAACAATTCTAAAACCCGGTAAAAAGGATCTCACAGACGTAAATTTGTATAGACCGATAACGTTATTATTCGAATTTCGAAAGTTACTCGAAAGAGTGCTTTTCCAATGACTGTGCAATGAAATTTCCCCTGAATGTCTCTTCCATACTAACCAGTACGGTTTCATCCCCGGACGTAAGACTACCGACTACGTTTCTGGACTAATTACAAATATTAAATCGAATACTCCCAAGTGCACGTTGAAAACCTTTGTCAACATTGCCGGGGCATTCAATAACGTATGGTGGCCATGAATCATAAATTCTCTTGTCGTTAGGAGAGTGCCTGCCGACGCTACGCGCGCCATTTGTAGTTGTCTGGCGGATCGCTCGATCCGCTACACTTCGAAGGCACCGAACTTCTCCGGTACATAGCCCCTTTCAAAGGGTTGCCCACAAGGATCGGTCCGTGTTTATGGAATTTAGTCGTTGATTCTCTCAGACAGGAACTAGCTGACTTCGTGGACTGTTCTGACTATGCGGATGACATTGTCTACACTGTCACCGTGGACAATAGGCGTAACCTGGAGGCTAGAGCTTCCTTGTACCTCACCCGACTGGCGACCTGGGCGGACAGCAATATACTGTCCGTCTCAGTAGATAAAACGAAGTATATGGTTTTTGGTCGCAAAGTATCCCAAAATCCAACTTTGCATTTAAACAACCGGTCAGTCTGAAAAGTTTTCAAGTTTAAGTACCTCGGACTGCACATATATGACATGCTATCGTTCGTCAAACATTGCTCACACATAGATGAAAAAGGTAAAACTTTACTTCATCTACTATACAAATACTCCGCATCAAATGGAATCTGCCCAAAAAGTCCTTACAGCTGATTTTAAACTGTGCAGTGCTTCCCAAACTAACTTACTGCTTAGACATCTTGTATAACAGACGCACACATTCTTACTTGGTCAGGAAACTGGCTTCGCTACAGTCCCTCTTCCTAAGAACCTACCTTGGGGCCTACAGAACAGTACCCATTGACACCTTCCACGTGATTGCCAAGCATCTGCCGCTTCACCTTCTACTGCAAGAAATTTACTGCACTATACTACTACGCACGACCAGCACCTGCACCCTTTTGGATAGCCGTATTTCTTCCAAAAATGTTTCCTCCTTTGAACGGCAGCGGCTGTGGGATGCATCCGTGAAAGGACGCAACGCTTATTCCATGATCCCCAATATCCAAGCTTGGCTTCACCAAAATCACGTACCAGGAGGAGCGGATGTACGCATACTTACCTCGCATGAAGGATTTGGATGTCATTGGAAGCGCATTGGAGTCTCCGATGATGACCTTTCTCCGACGTGCGGCACCTCCGACACCCCAGCCCATCGTATTCTCGCTTGTCGAGCATGTGATGCCGTCCGAGCTCCTCCTCCCCTCAGATCATCCTTCAACTCATACCGGATATTAATGAGCTCAGCGCAACGAGAGATGTTTTAATTCAATTTTCAATCATTTACACGTATATTTACTTTTTAATCAGTTACGTCTTGGTTTTTATTTTTAACTACCACAGTAACTCCTGCCAAACTATGTCTAACTCCTTATTCTGCGTTCTTGGAAATTAGCTATGCTTATGGGGATAAACCGTAAGGTAGGCACCACATACGCACCAAACTCTTAACTAAGAGTCGCTGTACTCTACCTGCTCATAATACGCCGAGTATCTTTCTAACACCAAACCAACCTCCTAG
The DNA here is from genome assembly GCA_036346205.1 of Vesta saturnalis. Lineage (NCBI taxonomy): Eukaryota > Metazoa > Arthropoda > Insecta > Coleoptera > Lampyridae > Vesta > Vesta saturnalis. The sequence continues at coordinate 8,925,925 of JARFJB010001166.1, forward strand.
ATTGATACATCCTGAAATGTGGACGTCTTGACCGAGACAAGCCGGAGTGGTGGTGGGCCACCTCCTTCCTTCCTTAGTAATGACACTTTTGCAGATATTTCTAGCACCAAAGTATTATGCACGACTCTCGACCGATTTATTAGATTTCCATTTTATATAAGATATTGCATCAGCACAAGCCTTATTGAACCAAGGTTGGGAACGTGAATGACCTATACGATTCTGTTTTTTAACTCCAAGCCCATGAGGCTTCAGATTCTGAAAGAGCAATGTCCGAGGAAGAGGACAACTTAACACAATATTCAAGCCATGGAAAGGTTGCAAAGAAGTTCCGTGAATCACTCCATCTAGCTGGTTTAAAACACTACAATGTTTCATCAGTTTTGAGCACAACAGAGGAATTAGGGACAGTAGAAGTCATTTCCATTAAACAATGGTTAGATAAACCTAGACGCGAAAGAACGGCAGTAAGGATGGTGAAAGGTTATCTAATCCAAACTCACGGGCGCACACACGCATACACACACAAGCACACATACACACACACACACCCACCTACGTATCCACCCGTACACACACGCACACCACACACACACGCACGCGCGCATGCACGCACGCACGCTGGCACACACGCACGCACCCACACACACGTACGCACACACACACACACACACACACACACACAAATACACATCTGCTACCAGACACATACACACACACACACACACACACACACACACACACACACACACACACACACACACACACACACACACACACACACACACACATTAACGCTCTCTCTCTCTCTATCTCTCTCTCTCTCTCTCTCCCTCTCTCTCTCCGGTCAGCATGGTCTTTCGCTGAATCCGAATAAGTGTCAGTATATAATGTTGGGTCACGATAGGGGTTTTGAGAAAAATAAACTACGACGATGTACAACCCATAAAGTTACATGAAGTAACAGTACTGAGAGTAGACCACATTAAAATACTAGTAGTAGTTATACAAAATAACCTATCATGGTCTAATCAAGTAGAATTAATGTGTAATCAGAATTTATACCTTAAAAAGGATGTTTAATTACCTGCCAACAGACACAAAAAAGATTATGATAAATTTACCCAATTTTTATATATGCAATTGCAGCGATATCAAATATAAGTAATACGCAACTTTTAAACTTACAAAGAACACAAAATTTATGCATAAAATACATTTTAAATATCCGATGACATAATATACGAAAAATTCGCAACCTTAGGGATATTAAAAATGTGTTATATCCAAAAATATAGAACTTTGACATTAATTTGAACAATAATTAAAAATAAACTCCAAGATATATTTGTGAATATGTAAAGTTTTTTGAAGGTACTACGAAACAATCCAATAAAAGACCAAATATTCTATTGAAGCAGTTGGAAAATCGTTTAATGTTAAAACAATAAAGAGTGGTATAATCAGCTTGATGAAAACCTTAAAAGTGCATCTGTTGTAACTTTCAAAAAAAGTAAAAATAAGTGGTAAGAGTATAAGTAAAATTGCCTGAAATGTAAATGTCTCAAATTTCAGTATAATAATTTACCCTTAATAAAAAATTTAAACAAAGCGAAAATGGATTCTAATTAAACACGTAGTTCAAGCAATGAATGAAGCACGTTCATTTTTTTACGCCAATAAGGTATGCAACTAACGCTACACGAAATGAACTAAAGTTGCCAAATACGAACGTAAATCTTAAACATACATAAAAAGGTTTGTTACAAACGTTTAATATTAAGCTTTCTATACCCAGTATATTTAAAATCTACGTAAATATTGCCCCAAGTGTAACATTAATTGGATTATGGTGGATAAGCTGTCATCGCAGATTATATTTTACCTTTACAAATATTGTTAAATTCAGCAAGAATGTTACATTTTATAATGAAAAACGAATTTCTAAGGTACCCCCTACGCGCTGGTAATTACATGTGATTATATTTGCTACTGACTAATGCATAAAAAAAGATTTCTAAACAAGGAAAAGAAAAATAAAATCTTTGTTCAGCGATTTGTGGCATTCATTAGTAGATAATGATTAGAAGTAATGTGAGGCACCGGGCCGGTTATTTGTGATCCCAGCACTTAGATACTTAATTCGCAGCGCACATTTTCACATGATTAGTGATGTACATTTAATTACGTTTAAGTGTGCAGTACTGAGCAAGACACCTTCAGGCAGCTATACACTCCAGAAACGTATTGCCCCCTTTTGTAAGCGTATAATCAAAAATTGCAAAATATTTTCAAAACAAAAACCTCTAATTTTGAACATCTAATAGTTTTACAAAAAAAATACACATCATTGCACCCATTGCATACCTCATACCAACAACCATACCATATTGAACAGAACACGTGACATGTTACACTTGATTGGAAAGAACAAAGACTTTATCGTATAGATATTTTTACAAAATGTTAGGATGTTTCCTTCCTTTTCGAGTAACTTTTAATGGCGAAAAAGGAGGAGTAAAGCACTAGAAACAAAACAATGTTACCATTAATTACGCCCACTTTAATGCAGAAAACATTAACATTTCATTTAATCACTTGTTCGGAATGTTCCCTACCAATAGCTACAGATATGATATTTTCGTATTTTTACACGAACGCATGATTCACAAGATCATAAACTTACAATACCGCCAGCAGATGTTTTATACTTCTAAAAAATATCATCATTGTACGTAATTAGTAATGTATCATTTAGTGCAATTATTGATGTTGAATTTTATGCTTAATTTTTAAACAAGTTTATTATTTATCTGGAAGAAGTAAACGTCAATTGGATTCAATATTGAGAATTTCATAAGTACACCGCACACGCAAATAAACATCGCGCAACACGAATTACGATTTTGTGTAGTTACGGCTATGAAATTATCAATATAAGTTGCACTTATAGCAATTTTGTCCCGGAAGACTTGTCCCAACGTTTGTATTTGACATGAGCTAAATGTTGTTTAAAGTGAAGTATGATAGATCGTTTAGTTTGCTCGACATATATTTGTTCACAATGTTCACAATAAATTTTATAAACTCCCTATCCTGTTTATCCTCTTGATCTTTTGGATTGCCTCAATGAGTTTGAAAACCATTATCTGAAGTAGTGAGTTCTTCCAAATTAACTTTGAAAAGGATTCTAGGTAGACGTTCTGAATAAACAGTACAGCTTGGTAGTTTCACATACTCTGTTTCTATTTGTTCTCTAGCTTTACCTAATGCAGTTGTAAAAACCTTAAAGTTCTACACCCATGGCTACAAATTTTAGCTACTTAACAGTTTGGGTAATAACAAAAAGATTTGGTGGCTTAGGCTCAGTCGTAGATTAATGTGGGCCAGGTTCATAAAATTATCGATTTTCCTTATTAACCAAAAAATATTTACATGTACCCAGATATGTTCGCTTTAAAATCGGAGTTGCTTCTTTCTGAAACTAATAGTTAAATACTCGGACGCCAACTTCTTTTTAAATTTGGAATAAACAAGTAAATCATTATACAGTTAAGCTAAAAGAAATTTCTACAATAACAAGTTTTATTACACTACCTATATTTAATTATAAACGGAATACCTTAATGTTAATGTTAGTAACGTTATAACCTAATGAATACTTAATGTTGTGAGTAATTAATGGAATCAGAATACCTTATTCTTGGTCACACTGCAGATAACGAAATAGATGTCTGCTGTGTCAGCGTTTTGGAGAATTGTTGAGTAATATTACTTCAGGTTGAAATAAATCTGTATCTGTATGCTTAATAATTCCCAAATTAACAGTCTTAGATTTGACCCTAAATGATCCGAAATCTCAGAGATGTCGCTGAAGGTATTAAATTTACCTTATTTTAACTAAGTAAGAGATGTGTACAAAAGTTACATACATTATCAGAAAGAAACGTTTTCCAATTAAAAACGTAACAAAGTCATCTGGAGTCAGAGAGTGGGAGAGAGAATGTTTGGAGCTCTAGGAGTCAGTTTAAACTTTTGACGTAAAATTTTTTGAGCTGTTCAAGGTGATCTAAAGATAGATATGTCAATGTCATCATCATATTGCAATCCTTAGAAATCTAAAAATAGAATCAGTTCATGTCAAGGTCATCTGGAGTCAGAGAGAGAGAGAGAGAGAGAGAGAGAGAGAGAGAGAGAGAGAGAAAGAAAGAGAGAGAGAGAATGTTTGGAGCTCTTAGAGCCAGTTTAAACTTTTGACGGGAAACTTTTGGAGCTGTTCAAGGTGATCTAAAAATAAATATGTCAATGTCGTCATCATCATATTGCAATGCCTAGAAATCTAAAAATAGAATCAGTTCATGATGGGGTGAAACAAGAATGTTTCAAAGTTGGTGGTTTTCAACGATACACGCACGCACGCACGCACGCAAGCTCGCAAGCACGCACGAACGCACGTACGCACGTACGCACGCACGCATGCACATGCGCAAAATGTTTTGCACACTAGGGCGCAAAATAAATTGCAAGAATCAATCACTTAAATTAAAAAATACTCAAATGATTTTTTAATTTAACGAAAACTAACAAATACTAAGTAAGATAATATAGTTTATTTTACCAATACTACTGCTAATATACCAAACTGCAATACAAATATGTAACTATTCGTTTTATTTATAATACTCATATTAATAAAACTAGCATTGTAAAACATGCTGTCTCCATAGATACGATTTATGTTTCAACATTTAGGAAATACGGGGCGATTCATTTGAATTATTTAACAAAGTTCAAAGGAATTATCAAATATAACAGTTATAGAAAAAACATTGTCTGTATTTCGTGGTAAAATTCGTGGTTTATGGCACATTCGAATGAATTTTTGGCCTCGATAAGTCTCGGCCAAAAATTAACACTCTCATGTGTCATTTACAAAACACTTGTTTTGCACACTTAGTACAAAAATGATTATTTTATCTGGATTGTTTTTCTGTATAAAATTTTCTTTTAACTTTTTTACCAGAGGTTTTAATCTTAAAAAAATACTTTTACGGGGGGAATGTTATCGAAAGATTGTTCTATATACATAATTAGATTCATTTAGACCATGAAAGGCGGAATACAAAGAAATTCATTCAATTTAAAAATAATCTTTGTGTATGACGAATTAGTTTTAACATGTATTTCATTTTTCAAAATTACATTAAATACACACGTACGCACGCACGCACCTACGCACGCACGTACGCACGCTCCCTACCACCCACCCACCCACCATTGAATCGAAAAACAGTATTTGTGATTTTTTAAATAGAAGTAGTAGTTGTAACTTGTACAAAATGTTCACAAGTGCTTTTAAGTACTCCATTTAAAGCGCTGTATATAATGTATTCCTTTTATCCGAGAATTTAAGTTAACCTTATTTAAAATGCATTCGCTCATTTCACTTTATTTATCTACACTAGTTGAATATTTTCTACGCACTTTCAGTTGATTACTTTTTTATATGCGTTTGCAGTAGTAACCGCTTGATAACACGCATAATTAACGTGTAAAACATTCTTCACACATTTAGATGTTTGTTCATTTTTTTTTGTAATTTCTCCTTTACTGCTGTTAACAGTGAATTTCTTAGAGTTACAAATACTAGACAAGTTATGGATACTATTACTACATAATGAATGAATGAGTATTCATTGTAACTAATTATTGAAATGTTTAATTTCTCTTTTTACTTCTATTACTTGTGGTAAAAATATTCCTAGGATCCTTTAACCGTTTCAAGAATGCTAAAGGTGAAGTGATACACTAGATTATGAAAAACATTTTCGAAAAACACTTAAATGTATTGTTAATAAATAGTTATTTTTGTGTTATATGTGCAAAATGAGTGTTTTGTAAATGGCACATGAGAGTGATAGTTTTTGTCCGATGCTTGTCGTAACCAAAAATTCAAGAATTTTGCCACGAAATACAAACAATATTTTTTCTATAACTGCTATATTTGAGAATTTCTTTGACCTTGAAATTAAAAGTATCATATTTGCCTATTTTTTTATTCAAGTGATTGACTCTTGCAATTTATTTTATGCCATAGTTTGCAAAATATTTTGTGCATGTTGCCATGGGCAATGTGAAAAAATAGTTTGCTATTAAAAAACTGACATTTCGCACATTGACATTAGTATAAAACTATTAACATTTTTTGACAGTTATAGAAAAAAACATGTAACCTTTAACATGAAATAAAATGTTAGGATTATAATTATAATAATTTTATTGTTCGAAATACCATATAAGTTGGTGTAGAACAGAATTCTGTAAATTGCATATAATAACTAATATAAATATAAATGTATATACAAAGCATATGTACAGAGTGATCAATCTCAAGTGTATACCACGTGATCAAAATATTTAAGTTGGTACCACTGATAGGTTGGTAAGAAGCTGTATTGCTCTAGAGCTACCCTAGAGCATGGTTCGAGTAAAAACTACGATCAGTTTCAAATCTGTATGAAGGTCATTAACTTATACATATCATAAAATATTATCTTAATTTAAATAATGACTGTTTTGTATTTGATTAGACTGCATCCCTATAAAATACAACAAAATAAATAAAATATTATTTAATGATTGGATTACATCATTACAAAATAATGAATCTTAAGTATTTAAATGTTATAATTTCATTATAATTAAATAAAATTTACAGTACATGTTTATGAAATGACAATGTCTTTTACAATTTTTTTTTAACTCCTTAGGTACACATTAGTTATCACACTTTGCTTTACAGCATATGTTCAAAATGACCGCCATGAAATTGTAAACATAAGTTCACCCTACGTTGCATATTCGCAAACACATTTTGTAACATTTCGGCACCAAGAAAATACAAAAGTGAAAAACGAAGTTATAATATGACATAAACTGACAAACTAAAACGACTAAAACCACACTAAAAATCCAAAGCAGCCAACTGCAAAACACAACAATATTAACAACTAGGGATTTTTGTCATACCACTACAGTACACTTGATATTGATCACGTTGTAAAAGAACGAGTAAACAAAAATAATTCAGATAGAAATATTTGAATTTAAAAATTCAAGTAAACTATAAAAGCTACATTCAACTAGACACATGTGAATAGATTCACAAATGTGCGATCGGCTTAACACTTTTAACTGTGCTGGTAGTTTGTTATATAAGTTTGTCCCTAAATATGTCGGATTCACTTCGTAAACACTAGTATCATGTATGGGTATTGAACAATTAATTTTGTTTCTGGTACCATATTCGTGAAAATCACTATTTTTTATAAACAAACTTATTGCTATGGACAAAGAGTAATATTTCTTTGGTATATATTGAAGGTACAGTTAAAATTTTATATGTTTTAAACAAAGTCTTACTATTTCCGGGAGTTACACCAGCCATATATCGAAGAGCTTTCTTTTTTGAATTATTAAGACTCTGAGAGCATGACTAGAAGATCCGCAAAATTCTCATAAGTTTGTGCTCAAATTTATGGATACCACAGTAAATATTTTTTCAACCATATATATGACCTGAATGCGGTTTATATGACTATATAAGCAGGTATAGAGTGGTTTATATCAGTCAGTACATTGTGCTTATGATGAGAATAGTCTGCTTGGGATGGACCAGATTCGGTAAGATAAATGACTACAGAAGTACGTTATGTTTAGTGCATAAGGTAATAAAATTTTAGAATGTGAAAGGTTGACATCGTTCTTAATACGTATTTTCATCGCCTTCATCACCAAATGAAATACCACTAATGGAAGAAGTAATGGAATTCTTCAAACTAAGATTTCAGTCAATGGAAGCGATGTCCCAGGCAAGAAAATTACACCATACTACCACACGAGGACAGCCCCAATGGAACCCCCAGCGGCAGAATAAACGGCAAGCATGCGTCTACTGCAACCAATATCACAAGTTGAGTGACTGCATCAAATTCAAAGGGTTGTCAACACAAGCCAGGATCACATTCGTGAGAGAAAAACGTCTATGTTTCAATTGCATGGACCACAGTTCTAACATCAGATGCCAAGCAATACGACGGTGCACAACGTGTCAGTACCCGCACCACACATTACTACACCAGGAATACAAAAAACCTGCAACACACCAGCAAACAAAATCAGCAGCGCACGCATCAACCAAAGAAGTTAAGGAAGCATGCAGCCTCAAAAATAGAAAAAAAGAAGTTTTATTAGCTACAGCAATTATCAGAATAAAGGACATCTTCGGTGAATTTCATATGTTACGAGTATTAATCGATCCAGGGTCACAGGCATCATTTATTACGGAAGATTCTACACAACTACTAAGACTACCAAGGCAAAAAGTACACGTCGAGATCAGCGGTTTAGGAAGTTCTACACCAACCAAGGCAACCTCAAGAATAAACATCCAACTAAAACCTTTACATCCAAGTACCTTTTCACTAACCACAAAAGTTATAGTGCTAAAAAAGATCACGGAGAATCTCTCCATGAAACAATTCAAGTTCGACAACAACCAGTGGACAAACCAAATATTGGCAAATTCCACACTCAATAAACCAGGGCCAATAGACGTGCTCCTGGGAGCTGAAGATTACGCAAAACTAATACTAGACGGGGTAAAAAGAACAGGCGACGTATTAGGTCAGAACTCAGAATTAGGATGGATTTTGTCAGGGCAGATTTACACTCCTAAAAAAGAAGATGTGACGATAGTCAGTATCGTAGGACGGGAAGACGCGGCCTAACTACGGTCAGGCGGGAAGACGGGTCGATGACGACGGGTGCGTTAGAAACCACGGAGACGCTATTGGAAACGTTCTTTCCGACGGACGACCGCAATAGCGACGAGCCGGTTCACCGGGCCATAAGGAAGGCACACGAGACCCCGGGAATGTGGGGACCGGACGACCGAAGTATCACCGCAGAGGAAATTCGCAAAGCGTTAAAACGCATGAGCGACAAGAAAGCACCGGGACACGACGGGATCACACCGGACGCGGCGTTAAAAGCGCTGGACGCGACGCCGGATGTCTGGTCAAAGATCTTCGACGCGTGTCTAGATAGGGGAGTATTTCCGGCATGCTGGAAATTACAAACCATGCGATTTATACCGAAAGCGGGAAGGAGCGACGCCACGGACCCGAAAACGTACCGGCCGATAAGTTTACTTCCGGTCATAGGAAAAGCCCTGGACAGAATAATAGCCACGCGTATCGAACATCACGTTAAAGCCGCGGGAGGATTTAACCCCAATCAATTCGGCTTCAGCTCGGGAAAGACCACCGTAGATGCGATAAGGAAAGCAGTCCGGGAAGTTAAAGCGGCCAAGGCGAGGGGGGACTACTGCGCCGTCATATCGCTCGACATCCGAGGTGCTTTCGATAGCGCCTGGGTGCCGGCGATAGGATGGGAGATGCAGAGACTCCTACTACCCCGGAATTTAATCAAGATCGCCGGAAGCTACTTCAAGGACAGGACGGCGCAGGTGCAACTGACCAACGAGGTTGCGAGAAGACGAGTAGAACGCGGATGTCCACAGGGAAGCTGTACCGGGCCGGTATATTGGAAAATCATATACGATACCATATTCAGAGCCACGCTGCCACCGGGATGCAGCATAATAGGATACGCCGACCACACGTTATTGATCTCAACGGCCGCCCAATATAAACGGTTAAAAAGCGTAACGAATACTGCACTCGAAACGTTAATCGCGTGGGGGCGCGAGTTTAAACTCGAATTTAACGGGAGTATGTCAGAAGGGGTATTTTACGGTAAACACGTAAACCAGCAGAAACCGTCGTTCAGGTTGGGTAACGAAAGAATTCGCTGCAAAGAGTTTATCAAATATCTAGGCGTCCTGATAGATAACAGGTTAAATTGGAAAGAACACGTTAAATACGCGAGCGCGAAAGGTAAACAAATAGGGAACAGGATAGGCGCGGCCGCGAAATTAACCTGAGGCATCAAGGGAGCGGCACTTAAAACCATATACGAAGGCGCGATACAGCCGGCCGTATTATACGGAGCGGAAATATGGGCTGAAAGACTAGGCGTCAAAGAGCGGAATAAACTTTTAAGCGCACAGAGAACGATGGCCGTAAAGACGGTTCGGGCGTACAGAACGGTTTCGACCGAAGCCGTGCTAGTCTTAAGCACGTTATTGCCGATTGATTTTTTGTTACAGGACGAACGCGACCGTGCAGCGGCCCGAAGAGGCGGAAGGGCAAGCGGGAGAGTACTCGACGAGCTGGGATACGTAAACAGAACGGCCGAAACGAGGGTCGACGCCGGCGAACTGGGGCATCCGGCCGACGTGGCTTCATCTTCCGACTTTCACATCGGAGAGGAGGGAGCGGCCGACGTCAGGTGCTACACGGACGGCTCGGCATCGGAAGGGGGAACGGGAGCGGCGTACGTAATATACCGAGACGGGAGGGAAATAGCCAGCGGCGGAGCGAGGCTCGACGAGGGTTGCAGCAACTTCCAGGGCGAGCTGGTCGCGATCGTCGAGGCCCTAAGATACGCGCTGGAACATCTTCGAGACGTTCCGGAAATATCCATCTTGTCGGACAGCAAAGCCGCACTGCTCGCTCTGACAAACGTCGCCAGGCCTACCGAACTCGTGGCGGAGGCCTGGCGGCTGTTACGTCGGGTAGCGGCGGTGTCGGCCGTCAAGCTGCATTGGGTGAAGGCACACGCCGGAAACCCCGGAAACGAGAGGGCAGACCAGCTCGCAAAGGAAGCTGCGAGGGACGACAACGCGCGGATCGCCTACGCCAAGATTCCGATGACCACGGTGAAGAGGTTATTGTCGAAAAGGACAATGGAGAGATGGCAGGGAAGATGGACCGGCGCGGCTGCCGGCCGCTTAACCTTCAGGTTTCTACCGGACGTCGCACAGAGGATATTTACTGCACCCGAGTTGGACCCTTTACAGTCCAGCTCGTAACGGGGCACGGCGGAACCGGAAGTTACCTAAAAGATTCGGGAAGACCGAAGACGAACGGTGTGCGTGCGGGCACGCCACCGAAGACTCCGGTCACATAATTTTCGATTGTGAGATCGAGGAAGGCGCTAGAAGGTTGGCGGACGCGAGACTGGTCGGCGCGGGCTTACGGTGGCCACAAGCGTGGGAGGAAATCACGGCGATGGCGGGCGAACGGGAATGGTGGACGGAACTATCTAAATTCGCGAAACAAGTGCACAGACTTAAACCGAACGTTGCGCGAGTAGTGTAATCCGGGTCGTTATTACTAAAATCGCGTCTTTTTACCTATTGTGACACATCACCGATTATGACTTTATTACCGATTGGGACAATATAAAAACCCGGATTTGACAGTGGCGGGCGCGCGTGCGGCATCAAGTTTCCTAGTGTCGCGCGCAAACTACGTTAAGGACCACCGGATCTAAATTACGTTCCGGTGTTAGAGTAGGCCCCCTCGGAAGAGAGGCGGAAGAAACGGATCCCCGATAACCACGTAAAGGTCTTGCGAATGGTTACCGTGGCTGGGATGCGGGGTGGAAGAAGCCGCAGGTCGGTGCGGACCTTGCGTCAACCGGATGTCGCTCGTAAGGAAACGACGGGCGAACGAAGGTCCATCCACGGCATCGTTTCGGGTCAAGTGGAAGTTGCCAAGTTTTTTATTGGACGTTGCCGACCTTCCGAGGGCAGCGAATCGACGGGAAGGAGTAGCGAATAAGGACCACCGGAGCAGCCACGGAGTCGGAGCGACGTGGGGGCGACGGTGTTAGTGAAAGTGCTAGTGCTAGTGACCGCGAGTGACAGTGTTTATCCTGCGGAGATGACGGAAAAGTGCTAGTACTTGAGTAGGTTTGACCGGACGCAAGCTTCACTTGCGTACAGTCGACGCGTTTCCTTCAAGGGAAAGCGTCGACTTAGATAAGTAGCGTCGAGGGCGCGAGCTTCACTCGCGTACAGGCGGCGTCCTTTCCGGCGACGGAGACGATAAGCTCCGTCGCCGGAAACGGCGCGTACCTTATGCATGTATGGGTGCGGGCCTCACTGCACACAGGGACCGCGGTCGCCGACTGTATCCGGCGAACGCGGACCCTTGAGGTATCCTCGAGGGCGCGGGCCTCACTCGCGTACAGGAGTTGCGGCCGCCGACTGTAGCCGGCGTATGCAAATCCTTAGCCGTAGCCTTCCGGGCACGGGCTTCACTCGTGACAGATGCCGCCGTTCTCGGTTCACCGAGAGCGGCGGAATCTTAGGGAGTACGGAACGGGTACGACACCAGTCGTGCGCAGGCACCTTCCTTTCGCCGCCTGCCACCGAAAGGACGGTGTTCTTAGTTAGCGTAAACTAACACGGGCGTGGCTCGTGTATGATACCTTGATTTTCTAGTTTCGGCGAAATCAGGGTATCCTAGTTAAGTAGTTTTTAAAACACGTAGATTAAGTAACTAAAACGGGCGAAGGCTTCACCGTCGCACAAATTTTCTTCTCCCCCGCTCCAACTCTGGGGAGAAGGAAGTTTTAAATAGAATAAGCGTAAGGAAATGGACGCGAGTTGCACTCGCGTACAGCCGCCCCTAACCACTACGTGGAACAAGGGCGGCTTACTTAGAATTAGGAACTAACATTAATTTAAAAAGTGGGCACGGGCATCACTCGTGCACAGATGATTGGGTCGACGGCTGCGTCCGGAAACCCAAGATTCTTAGTTAGATCGTAAGATAGTTTTTAAGAAATAGGAACGGGGCGTCGGAATAGCCGCCGCTCGGACGCCAAATAGCGTCCTAATCAAGAAATTAGGGAAAGGGCGCGGTGTTAGACCGCGTACAGGTGTCATGTGACACCTCTAGGTTAGGAACAAACAAATAGGGCGGGACGCGGGCAGCCCGCGTCACAACCTGCATCTGCGCAGGTTTAAAATAAATTTAAGTTAGGAACAGGTGGCTGCAGGAATAACCGGCGGACAGCTACCGGTGGGTGGCTTAGTTAAAATAAGAACGTAGGAACGGACGTAGGATTAGCTTACGTACAGATGCGATGGCCGCATCTTAGATAATGCAACATAGGGCGGGTACGGGAATAGCTCGTACACAGGCACCTGCGGTGTCCTTAATTAAAGGACGAGGAATAGCCGAGTACAGATGAGGAGCCGCCGCCTCGGCGACGACTCCAACATCTTAATATAGGTAACACGAGGGAGGAGGCAAGCGGAGCAGCGTGTTTTTATTTGACTCAGGATTGCTTGCACAGGGTTTCACACTACCCCGGAGCTTGATTGCAGAATGAATTATTTTGAACTATTTTACAGTCAATCAAATACAAAACACTGACAACAGAATATTTTTATTTAGTAGAAATTCCAGATTTAAATTATTACAATTCATTCCAATTGACAGATGTTCAAATACGATTATTTTAAAGATAAAGTATTCAGAAAAAAATAATATATATATATATATATATATATATATATATATATATATATATATATATATATATATATATATATATATATATATATATATATATATATATATATATATATATACAGGTGTTATCTATGATAAAAGTACTAATCGTTACCTATTATTTTTTCAGCAACAAACGAATGTTTTGTTGATATAACAACTATTAAACCGACTTATTATTTCGATTTTTCTAAATTGGGTAATAGTTATTTAATTTAGAGTTTTATAACAGTTAGAAATATAAATTTATATCTATACGAGGGATACGAGGGATGAGTTTACAACGACCCGTGTATTTCAAAATTTTATTAAGCTTTTGGATAAATTTCTTTTGGAGTGTGATTGAATTTCAGTTATGGATGGTTTTACTGAGTAGGCTGCAATCCTGTCTGCCACAGTCAGGTAGGATTAATTAAACATCCCGCCTAAGACTATTCATTTTAGGAAAATTTAAGATTGTGGTGGCGCCTAGAGACAATTTTTCCCGGACTGAGCTTTGTGAGTTGTAGATTAATGGTAAATGTAAGGTGTTTGAAACTACCTTTCAATCATTTTGCTCCTTATACCGACCCCGCCCATTTTCACTGTAGTTGGCTTGGCAATCCGCTCACTTCGGTAAGCCTGCATGGTAACTAGTGCGGTTTGGACTAGAATAGGTTTAGTTTGTTTATAATAATGTTAAGATTTTCCCTGTATCAGAATTTGCTTTCTTTCTTTGTCTTTCTACATGAATTTTTCATTTTTATAAAGGGTGTACATCCTAGCATCCAGTTTACCATGGAAAAGGAAACCAATAGAACATACTAATATCTAAAACTAATAATTCACTACTTTTTAAAGTTTACAAAAAACCGACACACACTGATGCATGGCTTCATAACTTATCAAACCACTAGCGGTTTGGACTAGAATAGGTTTAGTTTGTTTATAACAATGTTAAGATTTTCCCTGTATCAGAATTTGCTGTATCTTTCTTTGTCTTTCGGCGTAGGTAAGACGAGATTCAGTCTTTAAAGGAATAACTTCTCCCCTGAAAATCTTTTCAAACTTTTCTTAGTAATGTAGATAGCTTGAGATATCTCCTGCAGATACATACGAATCTGTTTACAATTAGTCCAAGAAAGACACTACTGTTGAACAGTGTTTTAAGAGATTTCTCGTTTTTATTGACTATGTGTTTACGATGTAGTTTGTATCTTGGCTAAGGATTTTGTTGAAAATGAATAGTGATATCTAAAATAAAGGCCTCATTACAGATATTGGGAAGCCAAGAAGGAAACTGTGAATTGGGATTACCATTTTCATCACATGCATAGGGCAATCTGCGCAAAATCTTTAGAAAACCAGTGGAATGTTGTTATTGATGTGGAGGACTACAATAATAAGATAAACGATCCTCCTCAAGTCCCACCATACCAAAAGATCGCCGCGGATATTACATCATATTTGGAAAAAACGGCAAAAACGAAAATAAGCAACACCAAGACCGGTTCAAAAATTCAACAAAAACCATGTGACAAATCATCGAAATGCCCGAAATTCTGTGGATTACCAAAGAGTTTGGGGCATCACTGAGACTAATAATGAGTTCAATCAGATCATCTTCATACGAACTTTCAAGAAACGCCGTCAAACAGCTGAAACCATACGCCGAAAGGTCACACTCATACTAAAAAATTCGAGCCACTTCATAGACCTAATTTGTATTATTACTTAAATTAACGTGCGTCACTATTGACGAGTTTTGCACACACCGGTAAAAACGGTTAAACTAGTAAAATATATATCTAAAATTAAAATCACTGCGTTAAGATATAAATAAAAGGGAAAGGAAGGGAAATGGATTCAAGGATGGTCACGTGGCTGCTGAACACGATTTTTAAATCTAGAAACTAAAACTGGGACGAGACCATACATGTTAAAGCTATGGGCGAGCCACGCAACCGTAAGGAACGATGTCATAACCATCCTCCTTTCTGTGACGTTTACAGTACTGTACCTGGTAAATCTTGCTCTCTGGTTTTGGTACAACTTCGTATGCACGGGTTCTAATAGTTTTACGGTCAGTTTGTGCATACACAGGTTCGATGCCACCTAACACTAGCGATTTTAGTGTGTTGAAAATAATCACCTGGGACTTTTTTTTATAGTTTAGGGAGATTCCCTTAGCTTTACACACTGTGATATATTCATTTTTATATGTAGAGTACACCTTGTACTCATAATTTTTAGGACCCCGGCTTACGAACTCCGTAATTCTACTACCGGCTCTGTAGACCTCCACCTCGTCGGTCATATCGCCAAGGAAATCACGGACAGATGAAGCCCGCTCATCGGGACTGCGTGAAAATCCCGGAACCTGTATCAAAGTACAGAACCAGTTCGGAAAGTTTTTCCAGGTTACTGTACAGCACCAAACGAACAATGGCGGTTGTATAAGCTGCCAAGACGACATTGACAGTATTTGGTGGTTCGACCTCATCCTCGGGTTTAAGCGAGTTTACGACCATAACCTCCTCGTTAACGTTTAAAATGGACGGTACCTCCTTGAAAGGATCTATCATAATTTTGAAAATAATTGTGGTTTGTGTTAAATTATCCATCTGCCCGAACTTGCTCCAAAATGAATTTAAAAATGAATTTGAAATATATTTAAGGGCGAGATTTGCGCAAATTTTGTCTTTGTCCAATTGGACATCCTCCCTTTCCAAGGCGATCTATTAGTAAGCTTTGATGTCATGTCACTATGAGGGTCATAACCTTAACTGCTCCTTGGCTGCGTCGTTATTATATTGGTACCAAATTTTTGTGTAACGAATTTTGTTGTAAAGGTAACTAGGAGTCTCATTTAGGATCAACCTATAAGCAAAACAAGCACAATGCTGATTTTTGAACCATTTGGATGCATCTAATGTTAACACTGTCAAGACACGAACCATAAACAACATCTCCATAATCAAAATGAGATAATATCAAAGAATTAACAAGCTTAATTTTAGCTTCACGTGATATTAAATGTCTATTCATGTACAATTTTTTTAAGTTAAAATAAGCTTTTTGTATACAATTGCTAATATGGTCCTTAAAGTGTAAATTATAATCCATAAGTAAACCTAAATTACGACCCATGCCTTGCGGAGATAAAGTGTCGTTATTCAAAGTTAAATTAATTGCAGATAGAACTATTTCCCTAGCACAAGCTTTCCCAAAAACCAAGATTATAGATTTTTTAAATTTATCAATGAGTGTTTAATAGAGTATTCAGCCAAACGTTCTAGATTTTAATTGATAATCTCATTATCAGTGCTGACCTCCCCCCGGATAAAGGCATAAAGACTGCGGCATACATTAAGCGGACCTAAAATTCATCCTAGAGGGACACCAGCATTTAATGGCTTTACGTCAGACATATTATTATTATGTTGACAGAAACATACGAAAAAAAATCTGTCGACAGTGCCCTCTATAATGTGCAGTATGGCCCATAAACTAAGAATATTCAGCTTCTCCCGAAGTGGATGTGTTCCAATTTTCAGCTTGAACGATCATGTCTTTTCTGAAATATTGGGTTTAATCGATCCCACTTGACCTAAGGAAGTTGTGATATATATATATATATATATATATATATATATATATATATATATATATATATATATATATATATATATATATATATACAGGTGGCGCATTAGTGTGACAAAGTCTTATATCTCCTTTACTTAAAGAGATACACAAAAAAATTAAATACAAAAGTTGTAAGATATGTTCTGGTGCATATTCCAAAAATATATTTAATTATACAGGGTATATCATAAAAGCTTAGAAGTAACTTAAAATTTTTTTCTACATACAATTTTAGACACATTTTATGTATAATTTCCTATACCTAAGTCTAACCGTTTTTGACAAATTTCAAATTTCTTGTCAAAAATGACGTTTGCAGGCCAAAACATAGGTGGAAATCTTTTCTGAACGAAGCCTTTATCAATTAGTTATGGTTGGTTTTCTTGGAAATGGGGACCTACTCTAATGGGCTGTATTGATATTTTTGTAATACATTCATACAGGGTGATCAAAAATGGACAGTAAAGAGTAGATTCAAAAAACCTATAAAGTCATTTTTTTTTTAATGGAAACCCCCTATTTTTTTAATTTTATCTTATTTAGCATTAAAAATAAGGGTGACTTTGTATAAGAGTGTATATTTCAAAAAATTGTAGTTTTTGAAATAATGACAATTTAACATTTTTTTATTGTATTTAATCTTTTTTGTATCTCTTTAAATAAAGGAGATATGGGACTTTGTCACACTAATGCGTCACCTGTATATATATATATATATATATATATATATATATATATATATATATATATATATATATATATATATATATAACGTGAACCAAACAAACGTACCCTGCTTCAAGTGTATATTCTACACATAAATTGAAGACGAAAAGTCAAATAAAATTTTTCTCTAAAATGTATGGCTACAAAGTGACAGACCCTCAAAGTTGAAGTTTGAAAATCGTTCTTCGCAAATAACTCGAAAACCTTAAGGAATTTGAAAATACTATCCCCAATGAAAATTATTTCTTTGTTGACGAGGATTTCTCTGGTCTGATTGGATTGTCTATGAATGGACCGGAAGTATTAGTTTTCACATTGTTTCCGTATACTTTCTATTCCAACTCTTTTGTGTGTGATTTTTCAGGTACTTTGGTAACTTTTTTGGATCCGTTATTCAATTTTCAGCAAATCTGCTCCTCTTAGTTGAAGTTGATAAAGTGAACGGTTTACGAGGTATTTGCAATTTCATCAATCACGGTCAATTAAATACTACCGCACCAAAATTTAGTAAGTGGGCCGTGGACTAAAAGTCATAGTTGTCAAAGGGTTTGTCAAGTTAATCAAAGTATTAATTAACAAACAAATTAATTGATTAAATGTTCGAATTGTTCACCGTTGACTGCTATGCATTTACGAATTATTTTCATTATTGACTGACGTACGTAGAAAAATACTTGCGGATCGTCTCTTATTAAATTAGAGCAATCAAAAATTCGTTGCTGGAGATGTTGGACGTTTGTAATTGGCACCGAATACACCATGTCTTTTAAACGACCCCAGAAAAAAAATCCATAAGGTTTATATCCGGTGAATGTGCATTCCAAGGAACCGGTCCTCCACGTCCAATCCCGTTTGCATTAAAAGTTCGACTCAATGACCGCCTAGCAGTGAGTGAAAAATGAGGAGGCGCACCAACGTGCATGAAAGACATCCGACCCCAGATGGATGTCTTCTAGTAACTCATTATCCAAAAAATTTGTGTATGAATTACCATTTAAACGTTGAGGTAAAAAGAATGAACCAATTAAATTATTGCCAATAATACCAACCCATACATTCACACTGAATTGATGTTGATGATTGGTTTCAATGAAAACGCGTGGATTTTGATAATCGTAGTAATGATTGTTATGGAAATTAAAAGTTCCATTTCTGGCGAAACCTGCCTCATCAGTGAATAAGGTAATCCATGGATAATTTCGGTCATTATAAAAAGTGAAAAGTTTACTCTTGCTTAAAAATCATTAATGGCCAAAGCTTGTATCTTTCGATAATGGAAAGGTCGCAAGAGTTCGGTTTTAATAATTCTACATAACGTAGACTGTATTATTTATGTGAAGCAGGGGTACATTTTTTGGTTCACGTTATATATATATATATATATATATATATATATATATATATATATACATACAGGATGTCCATGTAGTGTGCAATTGTCCGATTATGAGCTCCCAGACTACTTGTCCGAAAAAGTGAGAGCAGGATTCCCAAATAGACAAAAAGTTGCACATTTTAAAAATATTTTAATATATACAGGGTGATTCTGAAAAATTCAACCGCAATGGAGCTTAAATGTCTAGGGAAGGTATTGTTGGCAATTATGTTATAGGGCCGCATTTTTACAATTTTTTGAATGAAGACTTTCCACTTCTTACTCGGGAGCCGGAAAGTTCACCGGAAACAATTCACTGAATAACAATTCGCCTAACCAACAATTCGCCGAATAAACAATTCACCGAAAGACAGTTCACCGAATTGTTAAATTATAATATTTTCCAACTTTCCTTCACACTCTGTTCAGGCTTAGGACTAGCAGAAAAAACATTTCAACGTTCACTGTAGCACAAGTAGTTTTGAAATAAAACTTGCCAAAAGTAACGCTACATTTACCTATACCTTTAATAGTCATTAAGATAAGTAGCGGTAATTAGTAATTGGTCAACAATCATAATTTAATTATTACCGATTAATTTGACTTGAAATATGTGGACAAGTGAAAGGAGATAATGAAAATCAATTAAGCAAATTGTGATGAACAATATTTGTGTTTAATGAGAGATGAAGGCATCCAACCCCCGCACAGAGTCGCCGAAATTTAAAAAAGCCACCATATTCTCAACTGCAAAATAATGTCAATTGTAAATAATATTTGTAATGCAACAAAACAATGACAGGCAAAATGGTTTTCGGTGAATTGTATTTCGATGAATTGTTAATTCGTTTAATTATGTCTCGGTGAATTGTTTTCGGTGAATTATATTCGGTGAATTGTTTTCGGTGAACTTACCTAGACCTTCTTATTCAACATATTCCGGAGGAAATAAGAGAACAGAGACAAGTCCGAGAGCATGTAACTGCTTTATTTCCAGACAAATGGATCGGTAGAGGTAGTCCTATAGCTTGGCCCGCTCGATCACCAGACCTTACTTATTTTTTCCTGTAGGGGTTTGTAAAATCTGAAGTTTATGAAGCACCGGCTACCATGAGAGAAAACACGAAAAATCGTATCACGGAGGCCTTTCAAAGTGTTACACCCATAATGTTACAAAATGTCAAAACTTCATACCGGATTAGACTTCAAGCTTGCTTGAATCAAAATGGGCGACAATTTGCTTGTTAGCTTGACCAATTAATATGGGAACAAAATAAAAGTATTGCCCATAAAACACTACACTAATACCGACGCGGGTTAAGTTAACCGAGTTAGCATCTTCAAAATAGGTTGTTTTCATGTTTGTCATTTTTCATATTACCTGGTTATTGTAGAATTTAACCTTAACTTTGTCACTTAATATTTGTAGATACAAAATAAATTAATAATTATTTGTATGATCCCAATTACCTAGTGCACTTTAAAAAAAAAATTTGTGTCTAAATACGAATGAAGCACCGCCTTTGAGAGAGAAAATTCTTGACGTCATAATAATGTACTGCATGCAAGTATTTTTTTATTCAGCTGCGAAAGCACCCATTAGATGGTCACAGAAGCAATTCAAACGTATGAAACTTGTCATCACAGTCCTCATAGCCTACTTTACAAAAAAAGGGCCTTCCTAACGCGTTTTGTAAAAAAAAAAATTGGTTTTTATCGAATAAATCAAAATCTGCTTATTTTAGATATAGGTCATTTCAGATACTTCCCTATTGATTTTCAAAGGAGAATTCAATAGTGACATAAAAAATGATGGTTTCCATTTGAAAAAATTGAGTTTTCCGATATTTGTGATGTCAAAGTTTGAACCAAATTTTTCGGACGTCCTGTACAATATTTTAGGGTATTGGGAATGGTTCTTAGTAGGGCCGTACTCAGACTTTAACACCCCAGAAAATCATTTTTATCTCTACAATAACTTCCACGGTACACCAACTTCTTTGACACCGTGTACCTTTAAAAAAATTTGAAATAACGCGAATAACTCGAAAACCGCTGAACCTAGGGATATGAATTAGGCGTCAAATATACGCTAAATTTGCATGCCCGCAAAATTTTACGAGTTATCCGATGGTGCGAAAATATACAGGGTGTTCGATTTAAATAAAACCAAGTTTGGTTGACCACGTTTTTCTGAATCACCCTGTATATATGAAAATATTTTTAAAATGTGCAACTTCTAGTCTATTTGGGCCTGCTCACACCTTTTCGGACAAGTAGTCTTGGAGCCCATAATCGGACAATTACACACTAAATGGACACCCTGTATATGAATGTGCGTCTGTTTGTAACAACTAATCTGCCGCACCGTTCGTCCGATGGACTTCATATTTGCAACGTACGTTGGTCTTGGTCACCATTGGGCTTATGGATATTGACCATCCCAACGCGAAGCGTTAGTGGCCAAATATTTGAAAAATCTCTATTTATGGCCCGATTAAGTTAATATTCGGAATATATGTTAATTTAGGCGACATAAATTATTTTATAGAAAAGGTTTGTTGAAATAAAAAGTTGTTTAGAAGTTCCAGGCAATTTAAAATTTTAAAATGTCTATCTTTCTAAGATACTTTTGGAGGATGACCATCATCAATTTTTGACAACAACCGTAACAGTGTCATTTAGTCTTTCTGACTAATACCAATATTCTCTTTGGTACATATACTAAACCTTTTTGCATGCAAGGAACTACGTAATATTGAACCACTTCTATTTTATTGCAAAATCTTATTTGTGTTTATGCTTTTCATGGTGTTGAAGTTATATATTTATGCCTTTTTGTTGGCGGCGTGCTTTGTGTAACACCCAACTCAGAACTTTTAACTTGATTACTAAGACTGATTTCTTAGTTATGAAAGTACCACACTTATGTACAGGGTGGCCAACTAAGAATGCGCGGTATTGTATCTGGGAAACTATCCATCGTAGAGGCTTGCGCAAAAAAAAAGTTATAGCTAAAACGGCCAATACAAAAACCTGGAAAATATTTTCAAGTTTCTTAAATGGCCGCTAGGGGGCGTAACCGCAATCTTGAATTTAAAAAGTGATGTTTCTGTGAATTCTACTATATTAACCTAATAAAAAATAACTGACCTTTAAAGTCGAGGATAGTCTGAACTTTTTTTGTTTGGCACTTTTTGACGTATGTCTAAAAATAAAGTGGCGGGGGGGTACTCAAAAGTTTCCTTAAATAACCCCTTGTATCTTCCAAAGGGCTAAGCCGATTTTAACAAACTTGGGTGCGTTGAAATGAGCTATTCTTGGGCTACAAATTTTATAATATTTGAAGTTTTGTTAGTTTCACATGTCGTCGCTAGAGGGCTTTGTTCGACATTCCGACAGAAACGGTTAATTTTCGCAAAAAAGTTAAATGCATTGGTATGACTTTTTTTCATGAACAAGTAGCTAAATGATGCCTACACAAGCTCGCGAAAACCGCATCTCGATATCTTGTTCCTAACCTAAAATATCGGCCAAAGAAAACTTTATACGAAAATCCCTTAAATTTTTATTTTTTTTTAAACTATATTTTTCTGGAATCGTTTCTATTATGTAAGTTGTGACCCTAAAAAGGACCGATTTAAAAGAGGAAGGTTTTTAATGCCCCCGTAAATGATCGAAATGCTGACCATTCCGCTCTATGCATTGCCGAATCCTCTCATGACTAGACAAAACTGCAGCTTCAATTTTGGCTCTCGGTATGTTACGTATTGCGTCACGAATCCGGTTTTTCATATCATTTTCATATCATTTTTCATATCATTTTCTCTAGTAGTAGGTTGAGTGCGAAACACGATGTCATTTAAGCGCCCCCATTAATGAAAATCGAGACAAGTTAAGTCTGGCGATCGCGGTGGCCATGGAAAGAGACTTCCTATTCAAATCCACCGCTGTTGAAATATAGCATTAATATGCTCTCGCACATTAATAGCAAAATGTGCTGGGCAACCATCCAACTGCAAAAACAATTTTTGCCTTGTTTCCAAAGGCACATCTTCCTACAACAACGGTAATTGATTGGCCAATAAGTCAAGAAGTACATTGCCATTTAGGGGTTGTTCGAAAAAATTTGGCCCAATAAACCTGCCTCCCAGTATGCACACCATACATATAAACTCCAACGTCCTTGGCGCTGAACTTCACGCAACCAATGGGAATTTTCTGCAGACCAATAATGCATATTGTGCAGATTGACTCTCCCGTCACTACTGAAGGTGGCTTCATCGGTCCAAAGAATTTGAAATAAAAATTCTCTATTTTCGCGTATCATGCCTAACATTCAATGGCAATAGCCTAACCTTCGATCAAAATCTTCGTCTGGGTGCGATTTTATTCTGGTGAATAAATTTACAAACATTTAAAATCGCAATTTCTAGGTAACCTATTCAGAGCCGAAATTGAAGCTGCAGTTTTGTCTATGCATAAGAGGCCTCAGCAATGCACAGAGTGATGGTCAGCCTTTGGAGCATTTACGGGGGCATTAAAAACCTTCCTCCTTCGATCAAAATCTTCCTCTTTCAAGGCCTGATGCAAAACGACATGGTATGGGTGCATTCTTAAAGGATTTCCTTCAATATAGCCCAGTACACGGTTAATATTTTCTTGTGTTCTTCCAATTCTTTGCCTTCGAAACGTAGGCCGAAAACTAACATTGGCTCGTAAGCTCGCCACTAATCGGGGAAAAACTTTTACGTCGCAAGGACAAAATAAACCGCAAGCATATCAACAGCTTCATTATTCGTAAAACGCATTTTGAAAGCACACAAATTGCTCAAAGTAACGCGAAAGTATTGACAACTATTAACAATTTGAGGATTATGTATGTTTTGTTCAGGTATCTGTTTCCATTTCCTGCTTCTATTAATTGTATTTGTCATATATATCCATAGTGAATATGCATTTAAACAATAAAAAAATATGCCTTTCGTATAACTTTTAGCATTACTTACTTGCCCGTAGTAATTTCAAAAAGGGTGATTTTATTCTGGTGAATAAATTTACAAACATTTAAAATCGTAATTTCTAGGTAACCTATTCAGAGCCGAAATTGAAGCTGCAGTTTTGTCTACCCATAAGAGGCCTCAGCAATGCACATAGTGATGGTCAGCATTTGGAGCATTTAAGGGGGCATTAAAACCTTCCTCCTTTAAATCGGTCCTTTTTAGGACCACAACTTACATAAAAGAACTTACATAATAGAAGCAATTCCAGAAAAATATATTTCAAAAAAAATAAAAATTTAAGGCGATTTTCGTATAAAGTTTTCTTTGGCCGATATTTTTGGTTAGGAACAAGATATCGAGATGCGGTTTTCGCGAGCTTGTTTAGGTATCATTTAGCTACTTGTTCATGAAAAAAAGTCATACCAATGCATTTAATTTTTTTGCGAAAATTAACCGTTTCTGTCGGAATGTCGAACAAAGCCCTCTAGCGACGATATGTGAAATTAACAAAACTTCAAATATTATAACATTTGTAGCCCAAGAATAGCTCATTTCAACGCGCCCAAGTTTGTTAAAATCGGCTTAGCCGTTTCGAAGATACAGGGAGTTATTTAAGGAAACCTTTAATACCCCCACTTTATTTTTAGACACACATCAAAAAGTGACAAACAAAAAAAGTTCAGATTATCCTCGACTTTAAAGATCAGTTATTTTTTTATTAGGTTAATATAGGAGAATTTACAGAAACATCACTTTTTTAGATTCAAGATTGCAGTTACGCCCCCTAGCGGCCATTTCAGAATCTTCAAAAATATTTTCCAGGTTTTTGTATTGGCCGTTTTAGTATAACTTTTTTTTGCGCAAGCCTCTACGATGGATAGTTTCCCAGATGCAGTACCTCGCATTCATAGTTGGCCACCCTTTATAATATTTTCGGGTATTGGGAATGGTTCTTCGTTAGGCCGTACTCTGACTTTAACACCTCAGAAAATCATTGTTATCTCTACAATAACTTCCACGGTACACTAATTTCTTTGACACCGTGTACCTTTCAAAAATTTTGAAATAACGCGAATAACTCGAAAACCGCTGAAGTTGAGGAAAGAATTACACGCCAAATGCACGCAAAATTTCATCGAAGACGAGTGTGAAGATGATGAATTTAAGCCATGTTCAATGAACATGGCTTAAATTCATCATCTTCACACTCGTCTTCAGTGAAACTGTCACTATCGATTTTCGAAGAATCTGCTACTTGAGATTTGTCTTTAGTGCTTACACTCAGTACTCGATTTAATTCACGATCTTTCCTCTGAGCTTTCAACGTTAACTTTTTTGTAACTGTTGTGTCAATGGATCCGATTTTCCCCATACGGTAATTCCTTTGAAGGTACATAAACCGCATTTCAAGAACAGGAATCTTCTTTTCCTTTTCACAAGAACATTCAATAACAATGTCACATTGACAAATATTTGGGACTTTATTGCAGGTACAACTCAATGTCATAGTGCATTTGCAAGTAGCACAGTCAAAAAGTGATTTGGCTTTAGCTTTAAATTCATCTAGCCTACTTTTAAACTATTCCTTATCTTTATCACAGTTGTAGGATTTCCTTACCTTCGTGTAAGAACCATAATAATTCTTGATGAGCGTTACAATCCGGATTTTTGACATTGAGGGAATGGACGCTTTGTCATACAATAATTTTATTTCATTTGCAACAGTAAGTGCTACATTAGAGAAACTTACAAACTTGTTGTTTGACTCAAGTGACAAATTGTATTGCTCCTCTAAGCAACATTTAAGGACACATTCATACGTAGGCAGTTTATTTTGTATAAAACTCTGTGGTTTACCAAATATAGGACAGCAAAACTTTTGTCTGGAGTCGGCAATAACACTCCTAGTAAGCACTGTTTGTGATTCAGTCATTATCGGTTGTTAGAAAACACAAGACTAAGTTAAGTATTAAGTAAAGTAATATGTAAGCGGCAACAACGCATTGCACTGAATGTGAATAGACCACATACAGAAAACACAGCTTCGAAGCGCCACCTGTCACAGACGACTAATGACTGACGACAGTATGAGGATCTGACGTGGTGGCGTTGTTGGTGGGGGGAGGGGTCAATGCACTAAGCAAGCGACCAGTCTAACTCGCTCTTACCGTTTATAAATAAATTTAGTGAGCGCATGATTCCTTTGTACCAGACAACTAAGCACGGAGCAGTAGTCAAATTATGTAATTTTGCCATTTTTTAACAATTTCAATGATGTTGCGCAAGCAAAAAACATTCAGTAAATGATCTTAAATAATTTTTTATAAGTTGTTCTTGCTATAAACTAGACATACAACACTAGAGTGTCATAGTTTTTATAAAATTAAACGGCTGAAAAAATCACGAAAATTTGTGATTTTTACATTTTTTCTCTAACTTTAAGTGCGATGCGCGAGCGGAAGATGTTAACCGATTTCAAAAATTTTTACATCATTTTTCTTCTTAAAGCAATAGGCAACTTTTCCGACCTAGAGCGTTTCAAAAAAAAAATATTTATTTTTTTCGACCCACCCTTTTCGGACAAGTAGTCTGGGAGTCCATAATCGGACAATTACACACTAAATGGACACCCTGTATATGAATGTGCGTCTGTTTGTAACAACTAATCTGCCGCATCGTTCGACCGATGGACTTCATATTTGGAACGTACGTTGGTCTTGCTCACCATTGGGCTTATGGATATTGACAATCTCAATGCGAAGCGTTAGTGGCCAAATATTTGAAAAATCTCTATTTATGGCCCGATTAATTTAATATTCGGAATATACGTTAATTTAGGCGACATAAATTATTGCACAACCTATTTTATTGGTAAGTATAGAAATCTCAATGAAGGACAAGTTCTGCGGGTTGGTTGGCTAGTTTTTTTTTTTGTAGAAAAAGTTTGTTGAAATAAAAAGTTGTTTAGAAGTTCCAGACAATTTAAAATTTTAAACTGTCCGTCATCTTTCTAAGATACTTTTGGAGGATGACAATCATCGATTTTTGACAACAACCGTAACAGTGTAGTCTTTCCGACTAATACCAATATTCTCTTTGGTACATATACTAAACCTTTTTGCAAGCAAGGAACTACCTAATATCGAACCACTTCTATTTTTATTGCAAAACTTATTTGTGTTTATGCTTTTCATAGTGTTGAAGTTATATAATTATTCCTTTTTGTTGACGGCGTACTTTGTGTAATACCCAACTCAGAACTTTTAACTTGATTACTAAGACAGATTTCTTAGTTACGAAAGTACCACACTTATGTACTTATAACCAAACGTATGTATGTAACAAATTTTATTTCATTTTGATGAGACATGAACATTTCGATTTACCCATGAATAACCTAGTTTAATTATATTAAGGCTAAGATCTAATGTCGCCTGTTTTATGTTAAAATTATTAAGATACTTCACTACATAGTTTTAAGGGCACTAACACAATTAAAGCTGTGCGAGACACAGTGTTACAAATAGCACTATTATATGAAATGAATTCAGAGCAATTATTTTCACATAATTACATAATTACTACGTTCCTACAAAATAAATATAGAGTAATTAAGCATTTAAAATACGTGCAAGTAATTATTAATTAAACGTAAACTTAGCACATGCAATTAAAAGTTAAACCGCGTTTCCATTCCTTTTCGCAATATGCAGATTAATTAAATATGGCATTTAATTATTATGAATGCCTTTGTTTAAAATTTCGTGTTGATACACGTCTTTTAGTTGGTCTGTTGTGATCTGTCACGTTATGATTGTGTCAAATTGGCAGTATCGTTTTTGATATGTTCCATTATAGTATAAGTAATGAATCTGCGATCAATGTATACTGCCGAATCGGCGACATTTTCCAGGGTTTAACAAAGAATGGCTTTCAGTATGCTCTGACAGTCTCCAATGGCAACGTCATACATGCAGGAGATTTTCAATGCTTTCGATATATAACTCTTTGTATTGTTCTCGTTCTTGTGTACTTTGCAGATCGATTAAGTTTAATTAAATTTATACATATTTTTAGTTATTTTATTTCGTTGGGATACATTTATTTTACGGATTAAACTCGTGCGTCTTTTACTGCCCAATCCAATTATGAAGCTGTAACACTTATTTCCACATTTCATGTTATATTTACGTATTACCATTTTTATGAGGAGGAGTTAGGTTGTTATACGCTTAATTACAAATACTTATCATTTGGAGTTTTTTAAAATATAATATACGTTTCGTAACAGTTACGGTTATGGTCGTCAAGAAAGTAATGAAAATGATATTCCAGAAAATCTTGTGCGGACGAAAGGGTTTACAATGAAAAATGCAACAATCAAGAAACAAAGTTAGTCACATTACAATATCCGGCAAAATCTGATTTGAATTTGGTATAATCTAAAAAATTCCATTTGACGAATTGGGAATAAAATAATTTTTGGCTAATTGCAGTTAATGCGTCATTATGGATCGCATAGTATACTAGGTGTTACAAATCCGATTTCCGTTACGCGCATTTACCGTTAATTAATGTAATTATTAGGTGAACCAATAAGTTTTCGCCGTTTGACAAAAGTTGGGGCCACCAGTAAGTTATCGTAAACATTGCCAGATGTTTAATCTTGCATAGATTAAACAGGATATTTTAACAATTTTTTAGTAATAAATTGCGAAATGTAATTCGAATTAAGACATAACAATTAAGAAATATGTAAAACGATTAGTAAGTAGAATGAATATAAAGCAGGTTACTTATTGCAATAAACATGCTGATACAAAAGTGTGCAAGGTTGAAATTACACGCACACATTATATACATTATAACTAGTAAGCACAAAAGGCGCTTAAATGAATAAACATGACCTATTAACTGGGTCAAACAATAAACTACGTAATGTTAAAATCTGTATATAAGGTGTAAATAATACCAAATAAATCAGTCTTTGAATGAATCCCATTTTTATTCAATTACTCAAACAGGGTTGTGAAGTCTAGTCTACAATTGATACGAGTGACGGCGTATCCCTCACATTAAACCTCAAATACTCAATCTCTCTAATCAGAGAATTTAACATGGCCCTTCAAGGCACCAACATCGGCAACCAGTAAAATTGGACATTGTACTTCGAGCCACCAACATCGGCAACCAGTAAAATTAGACATGGTTCTTCGAGCCACCACCAACGGCAGCAGCTATTGAACATCAGCCTATTGAAGACATCAACACCACCAGCTACATTCAATTCACCACCACCACCGCCAGGAGAAGTTACAACAGCAAGTCTACCTTTGTAAACTATAAGGATTTACGCCACTTATAGGAAAGAAGAAACATAACGACAGTGGGTAAGAAAATCAAGCTTTATAAATAAGAAACAACACAAGACTCAAAGCGAAAAATGGAAAAGATGAACAAATTGTCCAACAACCAAAATGAAATTGGCAAGGCTATGGAGAAGATGTTGACAAATATGAAGAAAGATGCGGCGGCACGGAAGAACAAGATGTACATTAATAAACGTCGCAGTGCATTGGAAACATGGTGGGAAGATGCGAACAGCACACATAATGAAATATTCAAACTGGGGATAGATGACCATGACTCCCACACATCAGAATACTTTGAAAAATTGGGTAAACTATACAATCACATTAAGAACTATCTGACAGAACTGGAAAAGAAGCTCACAACCACCTCGCAAGAATACGATGGGGTCGACAAAGAACAAGAACAGCGATTGAAACGACAAGAGATCAAGAAACAACAACTAGGTGCTCTATTACAACAAGTAGAAGAAAGATTGAAGAAAGAAGAAAACACCGTCCAACTTAAGTTATGAACACATCAAGGTACATGAAACAAAACATCAGGACAACTATTTTTCAAACAAAGAGTTCGAGAAAACCGAACAATGGTGTGACCAAATAAACATTGAACTCGGAAACAAAATACAAATGGTTGCAGACAAGACATGCAGCATCAAGATGCCAGTAATAAATCTACCTATGTTCAGCGGTGGCTATGAGAATTGGATGACATTCCAAGACCTGATTGACAAAATAATACACTCCAACAAAACGGTGACAGCAATAGCAAAATGCAGTACCTTAAAAGCAACGCCACAGGAGAAGCATCAAAACTAATCCAGCACCTTCAAATAGCAGAATGCAACTACAAAACAGCATGGAAAATTCTCGAGACCAGATTCAACAACAAACGGTTAATGGTAAAAACTTTGATAGACAAAATTTTAGCCTTTTTCACTACCCAAGAACAAGATGCAGGTGCAATAAGGCGTCTGCATGACACCACTCAAGAGTGTCTGGAAGCAATAAAGAACCTAGGAGTAGAACCAGACTCTTGAGGTCCTCTTATTGTCCACATAGTAGCAATAAAATGGTACGCAGAGACAAATAAACTATTCGAACAATCGCTGAAAGCACCAAATGAAATACCACTAATGTAGGAAGTAATGGAATTCCTCAAAATAAGATTCCAGTCAATGGAAGCGATGTCCCAAGCAAGAAAATCACACCATACTACCACACGAGGACAGCCCCAATGGAACCCCCAGTGGCAGAATAAACGGCAAGCATGCGTCTACTGCAACCAATATCACAGGTTGGGTGACTGCATCAAATTCAAAGGGTTGTCAACACAAGCCAGGATCACATTCGTGAGAGAAAAACGTCTATGTTTCAATTGCATGGACCACCGTTCCAACATCAGATGCCACGCCATACGACGGTGCACAACGTGATAGTAGACGACATAGTGTTAGTAAAGGACGAAAATTTACACCCCGCTAAGCGGCCATTAGAGAAAGTAACAGAAGCCCATTCAGCAGTAGATGGCAAGGTTCGCATCGTAACAACCCGCAAACCAGATGGTAAAACCAGCGAAATGCATATTCGCAACTTGATCCCCATACACTCTCCGGCCAAAAAACCAACACGAGCACGAAGACATCCGGGCAAGGAAGAAACGAAAACAATCTCGCGTACTACAAGTAGCACTTGGACTCTTAACAATGTTAACAGTTGCAAGAGCGAATTTTACGATGGTACATCTAGATCCAGGCCTATACGTAGAGCATATAGGTAATGCACGAATCGGAAGAGGTACATTACGGATCGATTTACAATTCAACACAGTTAATATTGAAGAGGACATCATAGAAGCAGTAAACGCTACGCAAGGGTTTGACAAGCTGTGCCGGCAAGCCACAAGAATATCAGAAGAAATACACTGCAAGGAGCTGACTCATCACACAAGTGAATTAAGTAAACAACTAAAATGGTTACAAGAAGGAATACGAGCAATTATTCACTCAAGAAAGAAAAGGGGTGTGCTAGGGGACATTCTGACATCAATATTTGGAGTAAATGACGAAGTATACAAGGACATCAACGCATTAACCAAGAGCCAACAAGAGGTAATGAAAACAGCAGAACCAAATTCATGCTATCAGCACTATCAACATTTAACAACACAGAAATAAGACTCAACAGACAACTCGAAAGCTTCATGAAGAAACTAAACCTGGGACTGGACGTAATATCCACAATGGAAAAATGGTACAAGACCATATATGAAAACCAGCTACACTTACACATTCTAAACTCATACCAAATAGCAGTAAACCTCATCAACGAAATATATAACCATTTCAACAAAATCCTAGACGTAAATCGTGGTCAAGGCAGCTTTTACGACCTTATCACTGAAGTCCATAGAAAGCTACCATCCAACATACAAATACTAACACGTCCAATAATAAAGATGTCTGTAAAACAAGATGAACAACAAATCCATGTATCAGGATACTTCATCATTACAGAAATCATGCAGTATGTCATATTGAAAATAACTCCGATACCACTGAAGATCAAAAACGGGGCATATAGGATAATAGAAGTAGGAGCTGGAGTCATTGCCGTAGAATACAACTCTCAACTCTATTTCCAGCTATCAGACGAAGAACTAAGAAACAGTGTATTTATCGGAAGACATACAATGATATGCACACCTACAGTAGTAAACAGCATAGAGCAGAGACCAAATTGTATAATAGATCAACTATACCAACGAGTGGATAAGAATTCATGCAGGACATCAATACACAAAATAGATGGAATAATCTGGAAACAACTATACATGCCCAACACATGGATATTCATAACAAAAGATGTGGTCAAAGGAGCAGTAATATGCAATGCAGTAAGACAAGACATCACGTTAAACCAAACTGGCATCATCCAAATATCATAAGAGTGCTTAGTTCAAACAAAGCAAAGTATTCTAAGTCCGACACGCCAGGACAGTGTATCAGTAGTTACGAGTTATCACAAACCAGTGCAAATAAACATGGCAGACACAATCCAACACAAAACTCAAGTTAGCACCACTCAGAAGGAAATCATACTAAAGGCAACAGATCAACTAACTGATTTAAAACAAGAAGAAGAAGCAATCCAACAAGATATAATCAACACCCACTGGGAGAAGATATCATCACATTCCAGAATAAACAATTTCGCAAGTACAGCAATACTACTAGGACTAGCCCTAGCAATCTGGGGGGCATACAAGGCATGGACAAAAAAAAATCGAAAGAAAAAACCCGGAGAAACAGAAAAAGAAAGATTCCAGATGGAACAACTTTACGCCATCCCAACCATCTTGTGGCGGCAGAATGTCCAATCTGCAATTGAACATGAACTTCGAGCCCGGCAGGATGTTTAATCTTGCATAGATTAAACATGATATTGTAACAATTTTTTAGTAATAAAAAAATATGTCAAAAGACATAACAATTAAGAAATATGTAAAACGATTAGTAAGTAGAATGAATATAAAGCAGGTTAATTATTGCAACAAACATGCTGATACAAAAGTGTGCAAGGTTGAAATTACACACACACATTATGTACATTATAACTAGTACGCACAAAAAGGCGCTAAAGTGAATATAGATGACCTATTAACTGGGCCAAACAATAAACTACGTAATGTTAAAATCTGTATATAAGGTGTAAATAATACCAAATAAATCAGTCTTTGAATGAATCCCATTTTTATTCAATTACTCAAACAGGGTTGTGAAGTCTAGTCTACAATTGATACGAGTGACGGCGTATCCCTCACATTAAACCCCAAATACACAATCTCTCTAATCAGAGAATTGAACACCAGATGTAAAACGTCGTTATCGTAAGGTTTGGACATCTGTCAACACCATAACCTTAAAATATTAGTAATTTTTTATCAGTATAACATATTCTTTTATGTGCAAAAATGTCGAGCTTTGAGATGAATAAGCGTCACTTGCGAGAATTTTCGATTTACTTCTTCAGTTTGGATAAACTTGCTGTTGAGGCGCGTGGGTTGCTTGAGGAGGCATATGGTGAGGTTGAGTAGCATCAAAAGTTTAAAAACGATGGATTTGGCATAAAATACAGAAAACGTAGCGGAAGCCAGAAAGTGCACGAAGACGGGGAAGACCCTATGAAGAACCTGCACTTACATTAGTATTGACTCAACAAGTAATTTCACATCGTTTGAAATCATTGAGAATGAGTCAAAAACAAAGAAATTGGGTTCCATTTGAACTGACTCCGAAAAACCATAAACGCCAATTTTTGACATTTGAAATCCTGCTTGCCAGGCATAAACGGAAAGG
Organism: Vesta saturnalis; assembly: GCA_036346205.1. Taxonomy (NCBI): domain Eukaryota; kingdom Metazoa; phylum Arthropoda; class Insecta; order Coleoptera; family Lampyridae; genus Vesta; species Vesta saturnalis. Next base: position 8,959,876 of record JARFJB010001166.1, read on the forward strand.
TTTTTGGAAGAAATCGTGGGATCACACGGCCTTGCTTCAACATCTACAACTATGCCAAATATTCATGGAAAAAATCTGGTGTATTTGGTGGGATCAGCTTGGTTTCATGTATTAGGAGTTACTCAAACCGAACGAAATTATTACTACTTCAGACACGACCATATTACACTTCGTACATTTGTACACTTGTTGCGCCGCGAGAAATTTAAAAACACTCAATTGGGAAGTTTTGCCCCACCTGCCGTATTCACCAGCCATCCTTCCTTTTGGTATCGACTTCTTACTAAAATAAAGGAAGGAAAAGGCCCCGTGCTTCATTCCCTCCGCGAAGGAGAGGGCGGACTGCTTGAGCTTTCTAAGCTCTTTCAGCCGTAAACCCAACATACATACATTAAGCATGTATGCATGATGGGTGTGGTCAGGATAGGATCGGAAGAAAGGAGTTATGATTCTGATCGTGAAGATACTACCCCAGTATTCGCGTAAATAGCCATACATGTGTGCATATACGCAGTAACCATGCCACTACATGTGTAAGAGGAGGACCCCCTAAAAAAATCTCATACAGGGTAAACGCTAACGGGAATCAAACCCATTACTTCCCGAATGGTAAGCAGACCGTGTTACCACTAGCTCGGTACCTTCTACGATCAATAGCACATAACCTGTCTGAGCAATACTTCACATCATATGTAGATATCAAAAATTGGGTCGATTTGTAGATAACCTCAAAGATGAAACATTCTTCAACACGGTATCCGTATACTGCTAGAAAAATAGGAAAAAGCAATGGCAAGCGATGGACAACATTTCGAATAAAATAGTAGGTTCCGTTCTTTCCAATAATGTGCCCAGTTTATGATAAAAAACGGCAGAAACTTATTTGTTCAGTTGTACATATAACATATACCCATAAAACAAGATAGTATAAGGTGAAAGCAGTAAAAAAAATTAATAGAAACAATCCACCACATTAACAACTAAGGTGTTTTGACATAACACTTCGTATTGGATAAATAATTCTATACATAAATAACGTTCAGTAGATAGAAGCATCAAAAGTATTAAATGTTGAGGTAACCCATAATGTTCTTATGATTAACATATTTTTCTAAATATTAATTACTAATGAACAAAATAAACAATATGCTCCACAAGAATTAATATAATTTATACAAGGTTTCCCAAGCTAACCGTTCATTAGAAATTTTGGTGGTTAGGAACAACATAGAATTCTGAATGTTTGCACTGTAGTGTTATTCAAGATTCTCTTTCATTTTAATATGTCATTTGTGGTTATCCCGGAAGTCGCCTAACTTCCCTATTTTAAACCACCCAGCATAGAGAAAATTTCATAATGAGTTCCATCAGATTTTGCTAAATGTACTTTCAACTGTTTCTTCCTCTAAAAATTTTGTAAGATGTAGCCTTATTTGCAACACTAACCTTTTACCCATTTCGATCGGTGGTAGGCGCTTCTGGGGTAGACGTAAATACCAGAATGATACCTTTCAAAGTTGACAAAATTTGTTCTTCCAAATGTGACACCCTGCATATTATTGAATGGTCGGATTAGAATTTGATTCTGTATCGATTCACTTTAACTTTCTCTGTACCCATTTTCAACAGTTTTCTTGTTAATCCATACGTATTATCAAAATCCGATGAAACTCCAACAGTCCTATACAATAAGCCTTGATTTTCACAGAAATAGACGAAGATGCATATTACTTAACGAACGATACCCTGACCTACCAACGATGACTTCCGGCAAATTCGCAAGAAGTAGAGTTCGATTTCTGACAACTGAGAGTGTAGGGGCAAGTCAGAATCACCTAAGCCCATAAGAGATAGAGAACATAACTTGGTGTTAGCTTATTTTCAAGGTTATTGGCGGAGTTCAACCGCTGCAGCAGCGTGAGACTTGGGTATTTGCAAGAGTATCAATCTATAGAATATTAATAAAATGTAAAATGTATCCTTTGTGCACGGATTACGTCCTGGTGATGAGGAAAGGCGAGTCGACTTTTGCGAGTTCATGTGCATAAAAATTCAGCAGGAATTATAAATCGCTGAAATTAAGTGATTTGCTGAAGGCTCTATATCAATGTGACAGAGGAAACGGTTGGTATCAGCTGGATGATGCTCGAGCACATTCCACCAGCAGTTGACCTTGATGTTTAAAGATCGGTGGATTGACCTGCAGGGACCCTAGAACTGACCACCCAGATCACCCAATTTGACGCGCTTGGAGTTTCACCTCTGGGACTATACAAGAGAACTAATGTACTCTAGGCCTCTACAAACTAAAGACGAATTATTTTATTTATTCCTGGGTTCTAAATTTTGTTATGTCCCTGTTTTTTCATGTTCTAATTAAAGTGAATTTCTGACGTTTCAGTCATGTTCGTTTGTTCCGAAAAACACATTGTCACATTGAAGGAATAAAGTTTTTCAGCTATGAAGATGATGTAATTAGACGTCGAATCTTGTACACCCTGTATGCAATAAATCAATTGTCAATGTGGATTTTGAAAGTATCATTCTTGTGCTTCCGTCTGCTCTAGAAGTACTTACTATCAGTTGAAAATGGTTAAAAACCTTTGTATTGAAAATTGAGGCTACACGTTTCACAGTTTTCTTCAAAATATCTAAGAAACAGTTGACAACAGGTATAGGAAACCCTGATGGAACTCATCATGAAATTTTCGCAGGAATTCCAAAATAAAATAATACCGGGTGCTCCATTTAAAATAAGGAAGTTAATGGCGAATTCCGAACCATCCGGAGTTGGCATGGCCTTGAAAATATTTAAAAACTTTTAAGGAACGGCTATCCTGAGAAACCCTGTATAATAAACATTTTATGTTCACTTTGTTTTCATGGTCATACAGATAAACAAAATTAATACAACTGAACGTGTATAATCCTGATTTAACAGTCAAAAATATTGGTTTGTAATTATTTATTAATCAATTAGCATGCCTCATAAACCTATTAAATGTTTTACACTAATTGCAATGCACAATAAATAATTTTAAATAGAACATAATGTGGAAATAGATGCATTCTTATAAAATTATAAACGAGTTTAAAGGTTACTTAAAAAATTACGAAAATATGTAGATATAACCGCCGCTCCTGTACTAAAGCGCAAACAGTTGTCAATCAATGCAAGATAACTTTTGCAATGAACATTAATGGTAATAATTGGTACGATTGATTTCAAAATAAATTTTAAAATATGTGATAATATAATTTTGGTAAAGCAGCCATTTCACTCCCGTGTTTTTAAAATCCGATTTGATAGATTTAACTAAAACATTGACTAAATCGTTATTTATTTAATTAAAATTTTTGCAAACAAAACGATAGCCTTTTGTACTAATTGCTCTATTCCGAAATAACGAATAAGCCCAACATATTTTTATTTTCAGGATATCAATGATTAATTTATTTTTAATTACCATCAAAATTAGCGCCGGGTTATTAGTGGGTCAGTGCTAATAATTTTATTATTTTCCTTTATATTAAGTTTGGAAATGTACACGTAGATCAAGCTTAATTTATTTAGCTTATTCCAGATTGTATAAAAATTATTTATGAAGTTTTAGCGTATTCGGTAGATAAAACACAATATTAATCAATTAATAAATTTCTTTTTGTATGCTTATTAGCTGGTGAATGAATCTAAATTACCATCATATATAAACATATTTCCTTGATAAGAAAAAAGGTTTACCACATGATTAGGCGTGTTCAATATTTATTACAAATTGGAACAACTAAATATATCAAAAATTAAATTTGATGTTTATGGTTCATATGGCTGGATGTCAAATTAATAAAATTAAAATTGTATGCAGGAAAATAGATTTCAGTATCTACATAACTTAAAAATTATACAAGTGAGCTTTAAAATTATTTATCGATTCATAATATAAATTTGTCTCAAACATTTAAATGTTTTCACAGTAAAATATGCAATATTTATGATCTTTATAGGTTAATATTTTTAGTTTTGGTGCATTACTGTATTGGAAATTTAGGTACATTCAGTTGTGAATTGAAGGTAAATTTTGGCGGTTTTGCTAATAAATATAATAAGTTTTAAAATTACAATTATGTTTGCCGCGCATTATAGGAGGGGTTGTATATGCTTGTTTGTGGGCTTACTATAGTAAAAATATTGAACGGAGGCAGTTTTTATTTTAGTGGACATCGGATAATCTTGTTTTAGGTAATTGTTGATTTGTTCGTTAAGTTTTTAAGTGGAAATTGCGTCATCAAGAATTGTTGCTTTGTAGTTACAAATACGTTACGAAATTGTGTACTTGTTAAGATAGGATGATGTATCAACGCGATATTTATAACTTAATGTAGGAAAAAAATTAAAAGTTAGGTGACTGTAGTTTGTATAGCGTGTAAAAGTGGCGTTAATTTTCCGAGGTAGGGTGACGAAGAAAACATATCGGGTTTCAGATAAGTATGTTGTAGCTTGATGTTGCAAGCTTGTGCTTGTGACGTATTTCTCGACGTATACACTAAAATTTTCTCGGTTTTACGCGCTTACGGTTTGTTTTTTAATAAAGACATTGGTTAGGTCACCTAAAGTTCAAGATGACGAATTCTGGTGGCGTCGTGAAAAGGAGAGAATTAGTATTGAGCTGTGCGTTAAGTAAGTCGTGCGCAGATTGGATTCCGAGGGCTCGAGTGATGGTGGCAATCTAAACCTTCTTTATTTGCATGTATATCTGAATAAGGTGTTGAGTAACGAAATTTTGAAGCGACTTATTCAGATTTCGTGTAACGTATTTTGGTGAAGAGTTTGCGGAACACATCTTATTTTTGTAGGTTTGTTTCCCGATGCACTAGTTTTATTTGATGGAAAGATAACCGTGAACGGCTTTGATTGAGGTTTGAGGAATTAAGAGGTTGGTTTAATAAACTGTTAGTGATGACGGGTATCAGTTGGGCACGACGGCTAGTAGTGAATATCAAATCTAGCTGAATTGCTTGTCACGTGTGGATGAAATTTATCGTAGAATTTTTTCTGAGTATTAGGATATTTGATTGGTATATTGAGAATTTTAAATTAATGTTAAGCTACCGGGATTATTATTTGAAAGTTTGATATCGTAGTTTCCATGAAAGGAATTAAATTTAATGATGGTTGAAGAGAGTTTTTTTAGAAACTCGATATGTGTGGGTTTAATTTTATTTGTTATCGTTGTTACACTAGGTAATTTGTTACTCTGTATGTATTAACCAAAATTGTTATTTAAGTAGTTACGTGACAGGTTTGGAATGATAACAAAATGGTGCAGCTGCTCAATCGTTAAAGAAAATGTAGTAGTAGGTTCGACTGTATAGTACTTACTAAACAGAAAAATATAAATAAATAGGGGACCAGGGTCTAAACTAAATGCTTGAACCACTAAACGTTGTTCCTTACTTGACCCAAAATAAGAGTGTACTAATTCCTCACCTTACAACACATCAATGACAGAAAATAACTAGTCATCATTATAGATAAGGGTATATTAATATTTGTACAAAAATAATTACGATTTGACATGAATTTAATTCAGCTTAATGTATACAGGGAGTCCAAAGCGTCACGCGATGGAAGATTGTGGCTTCGCTGTTGATTTTTCATTAAAATCATTTATGCAAAAGTTATATGATTCCAATACGTGCACAACTTAAAAATATTTTAGTACCTACAGGGTGATTCGTAAAAATAGGGGGGTATTAACTTTTTAATTTTAAACGAAACACCTTTATATCATTACATTTTTGGATGTATACATTTATACATATAAAATGCAACGTTGCCAAGTTATTTAACAAAAATGTATTTGTTCCTAAATACAATGTTAGCAATAAAAATTAATTCTTGGTTTAGTATCTAAGCTGAGACAAATTAGTTCAGGGATATAATTAAGCTAGGTACAGGCTTTGAAAAGATGTAAACGTTTTATTGATGTATTGAATAGGGGAGAGGAGGCTCCGTGTGAAATTTTAGCATGTTCAACGTACATCAATTCTCTTACTTCAAATGGAACACAATAACAATATTTCAGGGCAAGTTTAAAAGTTGTTTAAGGCTGGAAGTTCCTAAAAGTAAGAGCTATACTATGGAATTTTGGACCATTACGATTCAGAATCAACCCAAGGGATTCGGAAGCACAGTGAGCCGGAACCGTCTGTGGCAAGCAAAATGTAGGTTTATATATTTTTTTCTCTTTCGTACTAATCCACCCCCTTTATTTGCGCACGTTTTACCCGGATCAAGGCAGGGTAGCGTCCAAAGCATTAGCCAATCAGATTTACCGTTTTACCGTAACTTCAAAATTTTAATAAAATCAGCGATCCTAAGGACGAGGTAGTTGGCCCTTTTGGTTAAATGCCTGTGCGATGTTTTAATGACGTTTTAAATGCTATTACATTTTGAATATAACTATATCAAATATTTTACACCGAAAATAAGCATTGAGCTTGCTAAAAGTAACTATCAGATGTACATATTTTTCTTTTTCTTTTACCAATTATTGTAGACAATAAATAATAATTACATTTTTAAATAGAATTTCCATAGTGGTGGCTCGAGGTGGTCGATTTTTTACAATACATCACTGCTTTGTTAGGGAAGTAACACTACAGCAAGGAAAACTACTTCACATTTTGCTAATAACTTATTAAGTTACTAAATATCAGCATTATTTATAATGCACTTTACTGTATGGCCATTAGACGAATTGTACTTATTAGTTGAGTTGATCGACATATTTCCACAGTTTATGCTTTTTAGCGCGACGTTTCATAACGCTCAGGGGAATACTAACCAAAGCCAAACCACACAATGAAGATAAGAATTCCAAGAATTGTGTATACAATTTACCATGCGAATTCGGCAGAGCATACATAGGAACGAGGAGTAGACCACTAAAAGTGAGAACAAAGGAACATACGAACAACGTCCGCAAGGGCGTAACAGAAAAATTTAGAATCGCCGAACATGTATAGAACGAAGACCACCGCATCCAATGGGATAACATAGAGATAGTGGCAAAGCACGAGAACACAGCTCGTCGGAAACTCAAAGAAGTCACATACATCGCACTAGCAGAAAAGACAATAAGCCAAGCTAGTGTGGAAATGAAACCCATATGGATTGCAATAATGCGCAGAGCTTAAGTGCAATATACCACGCAACATGCGCAATAAACTTCTGGGCAACTACGAAAAGTTTTATATATATATATATATATATATATATATATATATATATATATATATATATATATATATATATATATATATATATATACTGGGTGTCCGGAAATGAATGCAATAAAAATTGTCCACAGTTTCTCAAAACGAAATTAGGAGACCCGTATTTTTATTTTTCCTTTCCTTTCGGAATTACAGCCTCCTGAAATTCGCACCCAAGAATAGTTTTTATTTAATAAGTCAGAAGCATCATATGGAAAAATTACGAAATTTAGTACACAGGGTCTTGCGACATATAGAATCTGATGGGGTGCTACTTTTCGGGATCAGAATCAGTTAAGACACTTTTTTGAGTACCATCTTGTCTTTGGAACCCCAAAACTATGTCCGGATATTACAATTTCTTAAAAAGTAATTTTCACTTAGAAAGCTTATTAAATTTAGAAACGTTTTTATCTCTTGCAATTTTTGCATCGTATGCGAGAAAAATTGCAAAATGTGATCGAATGCATATCGACATTTTCATGAAATCATATGTGGCTCGTAGTCAATAAAGAAATTTACTTTTTGAGATTTATTTAATGCAAAAATAATGACTAAGGAACTAAAACAAAACAACAAAATACGGTTATATCAATTAATTAATAATTAGATGTAATTTGTTGTTTATGCACGATGGTGCATCACACCGGGGGCGATTCGTAACCGAATGGCGGAATCAAATTATCCAGGACGTTGGATCTGTTACAATTCCTCTAATGTAGAATCCCCCGTTCCCCAGATTTAACCGCTATGAACTTTTCTTTCTGGGGAGCCATGAAGGATCGCGTTTATGCCGTACCAATTAGAACTCGCGAACAATTACAAGAAAGAATCCTTGCCTCGGCTGAAGAAATTAGGGAGATTCCCTACTATCATGTAAAAATACGTCAGCATTTTGTAAAATGTATGCGGGCTTGTGATGAACAAGACGGTTCACATTTTGAACACATTTTAGGAAACTAACCGTATTTTGTTGTTTCGTTTTAGTTTTTGTTTTAGTTGCTTTGTCATTATTTTTGCATTAAATAAATCTCAAAAAACAAATTTCTTTATTGATTACGAGCCACATACGATTTCATGCAAATGTCGATATGCATTCGATCACATTTTGCAATTTTTTTCGCATACGACGCATTTTACGAAAAAATTGCTAGAGATAAAACGTTTCTAAATTTAATAGGCTTTCTAAAGGAAAATTACTTTTTAAGAAATTGTAATATTCAGACATAGTTTTAGGCCCCCAAAGACAAGAGGGCACTCAAAAAAGTGTCTTAACGGATTCTCATCCCGAAAAGCATCACCCAATGAGATTCTATGTCACAAGACCTCTGTGTACCAAATTTCGTAATTTTCCCATAAGAGGCTTCTGACTTATTAAACAAAAACTATTCTTGGGTGCAATTTCAGGGGCTGTAATTCGAAAGGGGAGTGTAATTTGGGAAAAATAAAAATACGGGTCTCCTAATTTCGTTTTGAGAATATATATATATATATATATATATATATATATATATATATATATATATATATATATGTATATTATATAAGTTCTGAAAAATATATATAAAGGTACCAAGTTCGAATCTGAGGGTAGTGAAGTCCTTGAAAAAATCCTAACATGAATTCGACTCAAGTGCAAAACAGTCCTTCTCAGGTCTAAACCTGATGTAAGCAGAGTCCGCTTCCGAAACGTCGCGCTCAAAAAGAAAATACTGTGGAAATAGGTCGATCAACTAATATGAAACCATAGTTACAAAACACTTATAACAGAATTATACTTACGTTTTAACCAATTTTATCAACCATTCAGGGATTATGTATGTAAAGCTCGACAAACTAGTTTTTGGTTTATCATCTACGTATAAAATACCTAAAAGGTTGGGTATTGCATAAGAAGTATGTGATTAGAATAACGAATGTAGAACGTAAATAGAACAAATCTTGCTGATAGGGACTATATCAATCAAACTAAGCAAATTATGGTAAATCACTTAAAACAGCACACTGCTTTTATTGTACAGGAAAGATTGTTTCAATGACATAACAGGACTAAAAATAAATTCTTAATTTTCCAAGTAATAAGGTAGATATGCAAGAAATCTGTAAAATTACAAAATTTAAGTATTTTGCAATACATCTTACATGCTGTTTTCTATTATATTTATCTTATTAGTTGTTACTATGTTAATACAAACTTTAACTTTCAAGCAGTAATAGAAAATTAATGATTGTGTTTATGCTTATTAATTTTATGTTGTAACGTTTTATTATGTCGTCAAGTCGGTCCAATATAACATTATTGTAATTTAAGTACGGTATCGAGCTAGAATATAAAACTATCTATGTATTACTATTTATTTTATTATTACTGCAGTTATGAGAAAATATTTACGAAATGTTCGCTCTCAACTAAAATAACATAAATAAAAGTCTGATAAATTGAAAAATGTATCTTTTGTGAAAAAGATCAGTATTTCACACTAAGAAGAAGAGACTTCCTGCTTCTTTTTAATTTTAGGAGCATGCACGCAAAAGAAATAGGAAGTGTGTCAGTTTGATGGAGAACAAGTCATGCTTGTACCTTCTGATACATCGATAACTTATAGTTTTGTATTCAATGGCGTGATGGAAAAAACTATAGATGTGCCAGTGGTACCTCAGATTAAGGTATAGATGCTGTACAAAAAAATCCAGAACCGATAAAAAATTCTGCTTCTCCTCAAATAGCTTATGCCAACGTAAGTTCAAGTCGACACCAATTTAATAAATTTATTTTCGAATATTTATTTAAAGAAATTATACCTGCCACGGTGTTAGTGTTGTAAAATATGACACATTTTTGACTGACACAGACAGAGAATGTAATCTAACAAAAAATACGCCATTGTAACGCGTTTTTATACAATTCCCATAAAGAGTCAAGAAATCTATGTCATGCTTTTCACACGGAGTTGGACAGTTTTCCTCAAATGATATATGGTTAGAGAATTCGACAAGGAAGAGCCTAAATATTTAAAACGGTATTTCGCAACATCAAACATCCAGATGAGCGCAAAATCTTTAGAACAAGTACAAAACAAGAATCAATTATGAGGATTTAATAAAAATGCCATTAACCATATGTCCCTTATGGCCTGAAAAATCCTACAAAGTTGTATCCGATGACATCTGGTTAAGATGCGGTATAAATCTACTAGGTGATGTTTTAAATGACCACGATTGGAAGAATGAAGAAGACGTTCTTTACAATTACGTACCTCCTATCGCAAGACATTTGTTACATAACAGCTTAGAATGGTTAAAGCAGCTATGTAACACCGTTTTATCCGGTGCCTTTAGAACCAATACGGCATCAAAATAGCCACCAAAGATAACCTTTAAAAAAGGCAATAATTCGCAATATTTTATAAACAAAAGCACAAGAAAGCAGTTAACGGAGCAACTTTTAGCGATTGAGGTAAACATTAACACAAAAATGAAAGAACTCTGGACAAATGGAGGAATATATTGGGCAGAAATGTTTATACCGCCAAAGTTAGGAATAGATGCTGTTATAGCCTGGAGGTTTGCTAAACACCGGTTAGCTGATATGATTTTCTTAAACAAAATCGGACAAAGAGAAGAAAAAACTGTTTGTGGTTCCATGTAGAAGGAAATGCCTGGCATATTGTGATAGACTGTGATCACGCAACTCAAATGTGGATATTTATTCAAAAAGTAGTTGAAAACATACTAGGTAATAGCACTATAATTTTACCGAGTATAATTTGCCTCTACAGCATATTAAAAACTCAGTTGTGTTGCCGAACCAATTACAGAACTATAAAAAACGATTAAAAATCAGAATACTTACTGAATATCAATGGAACATTGACGACAATAGTGTGAATGTGTTTAAAAATAAGTGTTGTTCAAAAAATGTGATTTGTACTGTAAACACCAGGGACTAATTTTGAATATAGACCTGGAAATTTAAAATTGTAGTGAATAATCCAACTTACTGGCACAATGTAAAATATATTTTGACACACAGACAGACAGACACACAGACACACAGACACACAGACACACAGACACACAGACACACAGACACACAGACACAAAGAAGCAAAGACACACAGGCACACAGACATACATACACACATACACACAGACATACAAACACACAGACACACAGACACACAGAGCACACAGACACACAGACACACAGACACACAGACACAGACACACAGACACACAGACACACAGACACACAGACACACAGACACACAGACACACAGACACACAGACACAGCACACAGACACACAGACACACAGACACACAGACACACAGACACACAGACACACAGACACACAGACACAGACACAGACACACAGACACACACAGACACACAGACACACAGTCACACAGACACAGACACACAGACACATACACACAGACACACAGACACACAGGCACACAGACACACAGACACACATACACACAGACACACAGACACACAGACACAAAGACACAGACACACAGACACACAGACACAGACAACAGACACAGACACACAGACACACAGACACACAGCACACACAGACACACAGACACACAGACACACAGACACCACAGTCACACAGACACACAGGACACACAACACACAGACACACAGACACAGACACAGACACACAGACACACAGCACACAGACACACAGACCACACAGACACACAGACAAAGACACAGACACACAGACACACAGACACACAGACACACAGAACACAGACACACAGCACACACAGACACACAGACACACAGACACACAGACACACAGACACACAGACACACAGACACACAGACACACAGACACACAGAACACACAGACACACAGACACACAGACACACAGACACACAGACACACAGACACACAGACACACAGACACACAGACACGCAGACACGCAGACACACAGACACAGCAGACACACAGACACACAGACACACAGACACACAGACACACAGACACACAGACACACAGAACAGACAGACACACAGACACACAGACACACAGACACAGACACACAGACAACAGACACACAGACACAGCACACAGACACAGACACACAGACACACAGACACACAGACACACAGACACACAGACACGACACACACACAGACACACAGGCACACAGACACAGACACACAGACACACGACAACATAGACACACAGACACACAGAAGACACCAGACACACAGACACAGACACACAGACACACAGACAGACACAGACACACAGACACACAGACACACAGACACACAGACACGCAGACACACAGACACGCAGACACACAGACACACAGACACCAACACAGACACACAGACACACAGACACACAGACACACAGACACACAGACACACAGACACACAGACACACAGACAGACAGACACACAGACACACGACAACAGACACACAGACACACAGACACACAGACACACAGACACACAGACACACAGACACACAGACACACAGACACAGACACACAGACACACAGACACACAGACACACAGACACAGACACACAGACACCCAGTTACACAGACACACAGGCACACATACATACAGACACACAGACACACAGACACGACAGACACACAGACACATAGGCACACAGACACACAGACCACACAGACACACAGACACAGACAGACACACAGACACACAGACACACAGACACACAGACACACAGACACACAGACACACAGACACACAGAAGACACACAGACACACAGACACACAGACACACAGACACACAGACACACAGACACACAGACACCAGACACACAGACACACAGACACACAGACACACAGACACACAGACACACAGACACACAGACACACAGACACACAGACAGACACTCAGACACACAGACACAGACAGACACACAGACACACAGACACACAGACACAGACACAGACACACACAGACACACGAGACACACAGACACACAGACACACAGACAACACAGACACACGACAGACACACAGACACAGACACACAGACACACAGACACACACAGACACACAGACACAGACACAGACACACAGACACGACAGCACACAGACACACAGACACACAGACACACAGACGCACAGACACACAGACACACAGACACACAGACACACAGACACACAGACACAGGCACACAGACACACAGACACAGACACAGACACACAGACACATAGACACACAGACACACAAGAACACCAGACACACAGACACACAGACACAAGACACACAGACACACAGACACAAGACACAGACACAGACACAGACACACAGACACAGACAGACACACAGACACACAGACACACAGACACACAGTCACACAGACAGACAGACACACAGACACACAGACACACAGACACACAGCCACACAGACACACAGACAGACACACAGACACACAGACACACAGACACACAGACACACAGGCACACAGACACACAGACACACAGACACACAGACACATAGACACACAGACACACAGAAGACACTCAGACACACAGACACACAGACACACAGACACACAGACACACAGACACACAGACACACAGACACACAGACACACAGACACACAGACACACAGACACACAGACACACAGACACACAGACACACAGACACACAGTCACACAGACAGACAGACACACAGACACACAGACACACAGACACACAGACACACAGACACACAGACACACAGACACACAGACACACAGACACACAGACACACAGACACACAGACACACAGACACACAGACACACAGACACACAGACACACAGACACACAGACACACAGACACCCAGTTACACAGACACACAGGCACACATACATACAGACACACAGACACACAGACACGCAGACACACAGACACATAGGCACACAGACACACAGCCACACAGACACACAGACAGACAGACACACAGACACACAGACACACAGACACACAGACACACAGACACACAGACACACAGACACACAGGCACACAGACACACAGACACACAGACACACAGACACATAGACACACAGACACACAGAAGACACTCAGACACACAGACACACAGACACACAGACACACAGACACACAGACACGCAGACACGCAGACACACAGACACATAGACACACAGACACACAGACACTCAGGCGGATTTTGAATTATGATCAATTGTGTATACCAATTTTGCGAAATAGACGCTTAATTTGTGCTTAAAAACGTTTTACATAACGTGATATGTGTAGTTAAAAACTTTATTTAAACGCTTAGTGTATAGGAGGGTTTTTGTCCTTTGTGTAATCAATTTTAGTGGAAAGACGGTTTGGTGGCCATGCTAGTGTTTTTAAATACTTTCATTAGAGTGATTATAAAAGGTAAAATTAAATCCATTTCTTTATTGATAGTTATCGAGACCTTTAACCCCACTTATTTCCATTCAATATGTGTGTTTTCCAAATATTTTGTGTGTTATTTCACTCATTCTCAATTCATTCTTAAAAATGTCTCACTTCCTACATATCCTGTCATCTCTGACTACAGGGATGTCACAGGGAAAAAAAGGCGTTATACGGCATCTAATGACAATGTATCAATAATCACAAACGTTAGAACTTTTTCAACGGTAGTTGCGGAAACGAAATTTCCCAAAAAGAACAGGCGGTTATTTTTCCTTCTATTAATGGAATGACGGTTAAAGATTATGTGTTAGCTACAGGGAAGGTTGTCCATCCAAAAAGTATTTTATTTGCCTCTCGTATGAGTAGCAACCGAATATGCGTATATTTATCAACAGAACTTGTTCATAAATTTATTGAGGAGCAAGGCGGAATTAACATTAATTTTATTTTTGTGCCCACCAGGAAATTAATTTTACCAGCCAAAAGGATTTTTCTGTCGAATGTATCGTCATGTATACCACACAGTGTAATTGAAACCGAATTAAAAAGAAACAATTGCAATTAGTATCCCCATTAAGTTTTATTGGAGCAGGGATTGCAATTGACGGCTATACCGACGTATACAGTTTTCGTAGGCAAGTTTTTGTTGCAAGTGACTACGGTTCTGACATAAGTATACCTAGTTCCATTATAATAGAGTTCGATGACGACACTTCTAGGATTTTTTGTCAGATGAAAAGGTCAAGTGCTTTGAACGCAACGAATGAGGGCATATCGCTTTAAAATGTACTCGATCTGATACTGAATTACAATCAAATATTGTAGTAATCCTTGAGCCTCAAAAATGACCCCATCCACCTACAGAATCGTCATCCCAAGTGTTTGAAGATAACTAGTTATCAAGTAACAACGCCGACCTTGTACACAATAACCGAAAATTTTAACACCTACACAATTAAATACAGCGGAATATAACAAAAAAAAGTAAGCTTCACCAAGAATCTCAGCCTGAGAACTATGAAGAGATGGAACAAGTATGGAATACAAATGCAAATCAAGTTGTAGATTTTGTTTTGTTCTCTAATAAAGTTAAGGGATCCATTGGAAGTAGCGAAAACTTGTACGGAAAATGCTGTCGGTCTAATGGATTTAATTCGCGATGTGACCCCTTTATTTAACCAAAGAGCTACAAAAGAGTGATGCAAACGGCTTATTAAATATATTCAGCGAGATTTCTAGAAAGAAGGACTTCTGATCTCCTCGCAGGATTCCGTAATAGAATCTCTAGATTGTACTTTTCATGGTAAGGTAACGTACGTGAGATTGAATTAAACCTTCTGTAATCTAGATTGTACCTCCTCAAATGAAAGCATTAACAGTACTTAGTAATATTTCCAGTCTATAATGGATAACTCAAATATTCGTATAATTACAATAAATAGTAAAAGCGTTAAATCAGAGTTCAAGTGGCTCTAGTTAGTACACTTTATAAATGCCAACTCTCAGACATCCGTTTACTTCAAGAATCAAATGTAACGCAAATAACGTCACTATCGGATTGCAAACAATACTCGTTTATATTAATCCATGCGATAATAAGTACAGCGGAACGAAAGGCTTAAATTTAAATGAAATAAAACGTGAAATTATGCAGAATTCTTAGGCACACCGAATACAAATTACTGTTAATAACGAAAAATGGCACATTATAAATGTGCATCTACCACACAATGCAAATATTGAATATGCAATCATTTCCAATCTCCAGGCTTTGGTGAGCACTGTAGATAGTACATGGCGACTTTAATTGCATCTTGGACTCACTGAATGATAGACTTGGTTCCGTAGAAAAAGATCCATAGATAGCCCGACAACTGAATGAACTCATCCAATCGTCAAATCTTACCGAATGCTGGAAACTTTTCAACACCGGTAAAGGAGGATACACTTTTTTTACACATGAAGACCCAAAAACAGCGTCGCGTTTAGATAGATTGTATTGCTCTCAAACTCTCTGCACAACTACAGTCAACTAAGCTGCGTACATCATTCTCAGATCATCTAGTAGTATCAGTTAGTTTCAAAGTGCGTAAAGTTTATGATAACCCACCTTACTGGAAACTTGACAATTTTCCATTAGAAGATGAGTCCTTTACAGATCATACGAAAGTTTTTTTAACAGCGGAAGTTACAAAACCCATACCAAAGCATATTCTACCAACATGGTGGTGGGAAAATTTAAAACTAAAAATCAAGGATATAACAATTTTACTCCAAAGTCAAAGTAAACAACGAAAGTACCAGGATATTCAACACCTAGGAAAGCTAGTACAACAAACCCCGCAAAATGGTGTAGATCAACAAACCTACACCAACAGCATAGCGTCTTTAATGAAAACTTCTAAAGATGCGTTCCGCCGTATAAGCGAAAGACAACTAATAGCTAGAAAGTGTGAAAAATTAATACAATCCGATCGTCCTACTCTCAATAAACACGTTGGAAATACTTGAAAATCACTTACAGTGTCAATACATAACAATAAAACAATTAATAGACAACATTTTAGTCGCATTTACAGCACGAAACCTAGCCATACTAATTCTAGCAGTGTAGTATACAAAGATCTGTACTCTATTTCAAACAAGGATAAAGTTATTCTTAACGGACAAATGTCCGTCGACGAATTAACTGTAGCGATAAAATTGTTAAACAAAAATAGTGCACCTGGTATTGATGGACTATCAACCCATTTTACATATACTTTTAAGATATAATTAAATATACATATCAGAAAATGATCACCCAAGCAATAGATGACAAACAGCTGCCACTTTCAGTTACAAGAGCCGTTGTTGCTCTGATGTCTAAAAAAGGCGATTTATTAGAAATACAAAATTTGAGACCTATATCGCAATTGACAACGGATTATGAAATATTTGCTAAGACACTATCCGTAAGACTACCAACCTAATTAGTAAAATAGTATCACCTGACCAGAGTTTTTCTATTCCCAGCAGATCAATGTTCGACACGATACAACTGCATCGCGAGCTTATACACTACACTAACCAACACAATATTCTTTTAGCTGCAGTGAATTTAGACCAAAAGTCTGGATTTGACAAGATTCGCCCTAGGTACCTCTTTGCGTTTTAAAAAAAAATGAGCTTGGGGACAAATTTATAAAATATGTGAAATTATTATACACAAAGTGCACTAGCCACATAGGACTGGGATCATTATTAACCAGCGCCATCTATTTTGAAAATGGTATCAGGCAAGGATGCCATTTGTCAGGCCCGCTCTATGCAATAGCAATTGAATCTTTTCTGAATCTAGCCCGAAAATGCACCAAAAGCCGCACACTTCCTACGATTCCGTACCCACTTAACATACTGTAAGTGCTTACGCGGACGATATTACAGAATTCACATTGGGTAACAAAGATTTTAAAGTTTTACAAAATTTACAATATATGTATATATATATATATATATATATATATATATATATATATATATATATATATATATATACACACATTTGCAGTAGTTCACGTAATACAGATACTCGTTACACCCGGTATTTACAATTGCAGTAGGAGTTAAATCGTTGGTTGAATGTAGCCACAAAAGCTAGAATTAATTATTTCAAAATGGAAGCTAAAACTGTTTAGATGTGGTATCTATTTTAAAGATTCAATTAAAGTTTTAATTATAATAGAGTACAAAAATATTCAGAACTGAATTAGTGAAATATATATATATATATATATATATATATATATATATATATATATATATATACCGTTTTAGATAAAAGGAATTTTGTGAAAGTGAACTGCTGGAAGCACCATAAATATATAAATGTAGATAAGAGGTAACAATTTTCGATTATTTGATTACAAGAGTAATAATATCAGTCCATTTATTTTCATTATAGGAATTCACTAAGAACCTACTCGGTGTAATTGAAATTTGGAGACACAATCGTGTAACCAGGTGATAAAGAAAGAAAAAAATATTTGACCTTGATTGTTGAATCTATTACTTATTTGATCTTGCAAATTTCGGGTACCATTCCAATGATCTAGCAGCCTTCACGTATATGGTCATGAATGTCAGCGGTAACCATATATTTTGGATGTAACGTAACAGTAAAATGTGAGCAGAAAAATATGTAATAGAAAGATGCTAAACGTAGGCAGTACAGAGATACTAAAAGCAGGTAGCACGGAGATGCTAAACCCAGGTAGTACGGAGATGCTAAAAGAAGGTAATACGGAGAAGCTAAAGGAAGGTAAATATAAGTACGATGTTTGAGTAATTATGACCGCTCATACCTCTTACAGGTGACAAACGAGCCGATAGTGAACATTCAACGTAATTTCAATTGAAGTGTCTTTATATGTGAAGAATTAGGATTGAATTCTTTTATATTAGAAAGCCTGAAAATAATTTTAATTACCACGAGGTTATCGAAACATGTGCCACTTACCGAAGATGTGGACAAATAAATAATTTCAATTATATCCGCCTATAAAAGCGTTAGTAATACTTGTACTTAATCAAGTATTACTTTAAGTGAGAATTTTCCCAAAAAAATGATGCTACAGCATCCAGAACCAGAAATGAAAAATTCTATAGAAACTCAACATCCATCATCGATGGCGTTCTTAACAGGAAGAAAGAAAAATTGGCCAACACCTTAAAAATCAGTTTTACAAACTTGAGAAAATTTTTGTTTTTAAATCATTGTTGCCAAAGTTAAATTGTGTAGAAAATATTTATTTATTATATGTATTTGTATTATTTGACCTTAAAAAAGGTCCCAGGTTTCTATTTAACTGTTTTATATTAAATGATCCGAAATCTCAGAGATGTCGCTGAAGGTATTAAATTTGACTTATATTTGAACGAAGTAAAAGATGTTTACGAAAGTTACATACGTTAATTTAAATGCAGAGATGCGTAAAAATTTGCGAAATAGTGATTTGGAAGCATTCAACCGAAGAGTAAATTGCTACTTCTAGTAAGTAAAGGACCCTGCACACCTCTTATGGGTTTTTAGACCACAGTCAAATTTAATGAAATTTTAGTATGTTATAGACTAAAACTATCTGAACAATATTTGTCATGGGACCAACTTAATCTAATGGCTAGTTTTTGATATACAGGGCGTTAAAGTGGTAGTGCCTAATAAGCATTATGCACAAGTGTTACAATTACATATTGTGCTATTTAGTAATTTTTCATTATTCTGTACTTTCTATCATTCTATACATGGTGTTTTAATGAAAATTAGTAGTCAATACTATTAAAAATTACAGATATAGCCATAAGCCTGATACATATCTACACTTTCGATTGTTAATAACAACCTGTTACTTAAAATGACAATGTCACCTGTAACTAAGTTTCCTTAAAGTCATTATTTAAGTTTGCATTAAAATGGCTTTTCGATTAAACTTTCAGTGTTATGTATGTGAAATAGTGGGGAATCCCAGACAAATGACCATTTTACGACAAAATGCCGACCAGAAGATAAATATTGCTCAGAGAAGACGACAGGAACTTTCACTTCCGCCAATGGACATAAATGGTAATACCAGGCTATGTACAAATTGCAATCAAGATATCATAGATGAAATTCAGATCTATGAAAATGTTCCAGATCCAACAATTATGAAGCTTCCTCTAAAATATAGTGCTAATCATTGTTTAATATGCAATAATGCTGCAAATATTCAACATTTATCAGGACAGGCACGGACAAAAATTTTTATGCGAAAGGGAGTATACATACCTCGTATTTGTAAGGTTTGTCCTGTCCATCTTGATGCGAATGGTTTATTACTTTTTCCATTAGAAAATGGTATAAGGTCCATTAACAAGCCATACAATTTAAAAGAGGCAGAGTTGGATCAGTTGTTGATAACAATACGAGAAAGTAACACGAAAAATGAAACTTTTTCGGATGAAAACAATTTCAGTGATGAGGAGCTAAGTGCGCTGTCGTCCGTAAACCGGGATCAATTCCGGGAATTGTTCAACCTTTGTGCCAATGTTAATATTTACGGAAGAAGGAGAGAAGTTAAAAAAAAAAGATTTACTGTGTTTTTTATGTAAATTACGTCAAGGGCTTTCAGACACGTTTTTAGCGGCGATGTTTTCTTATGGTAGCAGACAGGGTGTCTCATTGGCAATTCAAAAAGTTAAGGAATCATTATCCAATAATTTTGTGCCCCAGAATTTAGGACCTCGTCACATAAACCGTAACCAATTTATTGCTGAACACGTTACCAGATTTGCAAATGAGTTATTTAATGAGGAGCCTGAAAACCCAAAAGCCATTATTTGTATCGATGCCACTTATGTTAACATAGAGCGTAGCAAAAATTTTCAGACCCTCAGGCAGTCCTATTCAGTTCACAAACATTGCCATCTTGTTAAGCCAGTGCTAGTTGTTGCCCCACATGGATATATTTTGGATGTTCATGGTCCATACTTTTCCGACCCAAGAAATAATGATGCGAGTATATTAAGATACCAATATAATCAGGATCAAGAACTAAGGCAACGGCTGCAACCTGGCGATGTTGTGATTGTGGATAGAGGCTACTGAGATGCTCGGGAATTTTTAAATAATATTGGCATATCTGTGCAAATTCCACCAGCGCTAGAAGGTAGACGTCAATTGCCAACTGTAGAAGCCAACGCTAGCAGAATTATTACTAAGCAAAGGTGGGTAGTAGAAGCTCGAAACGGACACGTTCAGTCAATATTTAAAATTTTCGTAACTGCTTTTCAATTGCCCAAATACCCAATTTGCGGACATTTTTCCGTGTTGCCTGTGCCCTAATAAACCGCTACCATCCACCATTACATATGGAAGAAGCAAATGAAGAACTAGCACAAGAAAAGCTTCAAATGGTAAACGAACCTAATCATGTACAAGCTAGAGCAAAAAATGAAGGCTTGTTGAGGCGGCACGGCAGATGGGCACCTTTAGAACAAAACCAATTAGAAAATTTTCCAGTTCTAAATATAACTCAATTAAGACGCATAACTTACGGAACTTTCCAACTTAAACTAGTACCTTCTTACATACAGGATAACAATCACCAACTGGGCAACCACTTTTTCGAAATTGATACGGCGTTCAACGAATTAAATCTCGTTCGGCTTAGAATTCCCTGTTCCTGATAACGATGCTGAACAAGAAGATGGTCCTATGTTTGGCTACTATTGCCAATGCAAAACAGGAGCGCGAACTATAGAAATGTGTTCACATATAGCAGCAGTTATTTGGTTTTTGGGCTATGCAAGGCACGAAGAAGATATTAGGCTACCGCAAACCAAAGTGCTAGCCGCTACTCAAGCTGTTTTAAACAGACATGCTGCCGTCTAAATGTTCCGTTTCTTATATATAAATCATGTAAATATTAGGTTGTTTATTTTATGTATGAGTTCCACTTTTTATCATGTAAATAATCATATTTAATACTAATTTTTGTTGAAACACCCTGTATAAAATGTTAGAAAGTACAGAATAATAAAAATTACAAAAAGTATAATATGTAATGGTAACACTTCGTATATCAATGTTAAAACCCTTTTTTCTTCTTATCAAGGTTTTACATCAATGATAAGTACAACAATTCTTGGAATCATGTTAGCAAACAGAATTTCATGAGATTTATTATCTAACCTCTCTTAAACGGGTCAAATTAGCCTAAAAATATTAAAACATGTACTACCGTATTGCATGAACAAACCCTCTGGTCCTAAAATTATTCCCAGAATATAGGAATTGTTGTAAACGTGTGGAAGGTAAGAATGATGACAGGTGTGACTAAAGTTCCTTAGGCGAACATCTCGAAGAACCACGTCCTATTAATATTCTCCCACTAATGCAAACGATAGTTGAAATATGCATAAGTAGTATTGCTATATAGCTTCAGGCTCCGGATTGATTAACATGTGTAAGCGAGAGAATGATAGATAGGGACTTACAATAAGTGACATAAAGGGAGAGAAAAGCACGCTTCTCTAGGTCAATGCTTACGGCCCTTTTTCTAGGTCAACAGATGGAGGGTGGGGTCAAAGATC
This sequence comes from Vesta saturnalis, assembly GCA_036346205.1. Lineage (NCBI taxonomy): Eukaryota > Metazoa > Arthropoda > Insecta > Coleoptera > Lampyridae > Vesta > Vesta saturnalis. The sequence goes on from JARFJB010001166.1 coordinate 8,982,697, forward strand.
ATCGACCTTTTCCTAGACAAAGAGGGAGAGGAAGAGGGAGAGGGGAGGAGAGAGAGGAGAGGAGAGGGAGAGAGGGAAGGGAGGGGAGGAGAGGAGAGGGAGAGGAAGGAGAGGGAGGGAGAGGGAGAGGGGAGGGAGAGGGAGAGGAGGGGAAGAAGGGAGAGGGGAGAGGAGAGAGAGGGAAGGGAGGGGGGAGGGAGGGAGAGGGAGGAGAGGGAGAGGGAGAGGAGAGAAGGGAGGAAGGGGAGAAGGGAGGGAGGGAGGGAGAGGGAGAGGGAGAGGGAGAGGAGAGGGAGAGGAAGAGAGAGGAAGGGGGAGGGAAGGGAAGGAAGGGAAGGAAGGAAGGAGAAGAGGAGAGGGAGAGGGAAGGGGGAGAGGGGGGGAGGGAGAGGAGAAGGAAGGAAGGAGAGGGAGGGAGAAGGGAAGGAGAGGAGAGGAGAGGGAGAGGGAGAGGAAGGAAGAGGGAGAGGAGAGGAGAGGGAAGGGGGAGGAGAGGGAGAGGGAGAGGGAGAGGGAGAGGAGAGGAAGAGAAAGGGAGGGAAAGAGAGAGGGAAGAGGAGAAGGGGAGAGGGAGGAAGGAGGGAAGGGAGAGGGAAGAAGGGAGAGGAGAGGGGGAGAGGAGAGGGGAGAGGGAAAGAAGGGAGGGAGAGGGGGAGAGGGAGAGGGAGGGAGAGGGAGAGGGAGAGGGAGAGGGAGAGGAAGAGAGGGAGAGGGAGAGGGAGGAGAGGAGGAGAGGGAGAGGGAAGGGGGGGGAGGAAGGAGAGGGAGAGGGAGGAGGGAGAGAGGGAGGGGAGGAGAGGAGAGGGAGAGGGGGAAAGGGAGAGAGGGAAGGAAGGAGGGAGGGGAGAGGGAGAGGGAGAGGGAGAGGAGAGGGAGAGGGAGAGGGAGAGGAGGGAGAAGGGAGGAAGGAGAGGAGGAGAGGGAGAGGGAGAGGGAGGAAATGGAGGTAGGCGGGTTGATGTGAGGGTGAAGCGTGAGTTGAGTGCGTGAGTAGCGTAGAAAGTAGGAGTGTGAGTGGAGTGAAAGAGTGTTAGAGAGTTAGTCTGAGTTGAGTCGTGAGTGTGAGTGTGGTTAAACCTAGAGTGTGGGGTCTGAGAGGAGCGTTGTCGGTGGGTGTGTAGTGGAGGAGTGTGAGTTGATTGTATAGGTGATGGTGAGTGAGTGATTGAGTCGTGAGTGCGGAGGGGATGTGAGTGTGTAGTGGTGGAGTGTGAGGTGCCGTGGTTGGATCTGAGATTGAACTTAGATGTGGAATTTGTGTGTGTGTGTGGTGGTGTGTGTGTGTGTGTGTGTGTGTGTGTGTGTGTGTGGTGTGGTTGTGTGTGGTGTGGTGTGTGTGCGTGTGTTGGTAGAGCGTGAGGGTGGACGTGTGGGCGTGGGGCGTCGTGGGGTGGAGTACGGCGACGCTGGGGGGCGTGCGGGCGTGCGGCGAGCGGGCGTGTGGGCGTGGGGGGCGGGGGTGTGCGGGCTGCAGGCGTTGCTTGCGTCGGTGAGTGCAGCGGCGGCTTGGGATGCGCAGGTGCGGTGGGAGGTGCGCGTGTGCGTGCGTGTGCGTGGAGATGTTTGTGTGTGTGTGTGTGTGTGTGTGTGACTGTAGGTGTGTGTTATTGTGAGGGCGAGTTATGCGCGCGTGCGTGGGTTCGTTTGTCTATCTGTGTGCTGTGTGCCTGTGTATGTGTGAATGTGTGTACGTGCTCGCGTGTGCGTGTGTGTATCTATGTGCTATCTTTCTGTGTCTATGTGTCTATGTGTCTATGTGTCTGTGTGTCTATGTGTCTACGTGTCTGTGTCTATGTGTCTATGTGTCTTTGTGTCCACGTGTCTTTGTGTCTGTGTGTCTATGTGTCTATGTGTCTATGTGTCTATGTGTCTATGTGTCTATGTGTCTATGTGTCTATGTGTCTATGTGTCTATGTGTCTATGTGTCTATGTGCCTATGTGTCTATGTGTCTATGTGTCTGTGTGTCTATGTGTCTATGTGTCTATGTGTCTATGTGTCTACGTGTCTATGTGTCCATATGCCTATGTGTCTACATGTCTACATATGTGTGTTAGTGTATATGTGTCTATGTGTCTATGCGTCTATGTGTCTATGTGTCTATTTGTCTATGTCTCTATGCGTCTATGTGTCTATGTGTCTATGTGTCTATGTGTCTATGTGTCTATGTGTCTATGTGTCTATGTGTCTATGTGTCTATGTGTCTATGTGTCTATGTGTCTATGTATCTATGTGTCTATGTATCTATGTGCTTATGTGTTTATGTGTCTGTGTGTGCGTGTGTGTATGTTTGTGCCTGCGTGTGGGTGTGTGCGTGTGTGTATGTGAGTTCGTGCTTGCGTGCGTTTGTATGCATACGTACACGCGTGTGTGTATATATGTGTGCCTGTGTTCTGTGTGTATGTGTGTATGTCTGTGTGTGTGTGTGTGTGTGTGTTGTGTGTGTGTGTGTGTACGTGCTCGCGGGCATGTGCACGCATGCATGCGTGCATGAGCGCGTGTGTGTATCTGTGTAGCTGTGTGCTGTGTGTGTTCTGTGTAGATGTGTGTCTATGTGTCTATGTGTCTACGTGTCTATGTTTCTGTGTGACTATGTGTCTATGTGTCTATGTGTCTGTGGTGCGTGTGTGCGTGTGCGTGTGCGTGCTGTGTGTGTGTCGTGTCGTGCGTGTGCGTGTCGTGTGCGTGTGTGTGCGTGTGCGTGTGCGTGTCTATGTGCGTGTCGTGCTGTGGTGCGTGTGCTGTGCGTGTGTGTGTGCGTGTGCGTGTGCTGTGCGTGTGCTATGTGTGGTGCGTGCTGCGCGTGCGTGGCGTGTGTCTTGGTGCGTGCTGTGTGCGTGCGTGCATGTGTGTATGAGATGTGTGTGTGTGTGTATGTGTGTTATGTGTGAGGGCTGTGTCTATGCGCGTGCGTGTTCGTTTGTGTCATCTGTGTGCTATGTGTGCCTGTGTATGTGTGATTGTGTTATGTGTCTGTGTGTCTGTGTGTATCTGTGTGCTATCTTTCTGTGTCTATGTGTCTACGTGTCTATGTGTCTATGTGTCTGTGTGTCTATGTGTCTATGTGTCTATGTGTCTATGTGTCTATGTGTCTATGTGTCCACGTGTCTATGTGTCTATGTGTCTATGTGTCTATGTGTCTATGTGCCTATTTGTCTATGTGTCTATGTGTCTTTGTGTCTATGTGTCTATGTGTCTATGTGTCTATGTGTCTATGTGTCTATGTGTCCATATGCCTATGTTTCTACATGTCTACATATTTGTGTAAGTGTATATGTGTCTATGTGCCTATGTGTCTATGTGTCTATGTGTCTATTTGTCTATTTGCCTGTGTCTATGCGTCTATGTGTCTATGTGTCTATGTGTCTATTGTGTTATGTGTCTATGTGTCTATGTGTCTATGTGTCTATGTGTCATGTATCTATGTGTCTGTGTTCTGTGTGTATGTGTGCTATGTCTGTGTGTGTGTTGTGTCTATGTGTTGTGTGTCTATGTGTCTATGTGTCTATGTGCATGTGCATGCATGTGCTATGTGTCTATGTGTGTATCTGTCTGTGTGTAGCTGTGTTGTGTGTGTAGATGTGTGTGTGTGTCTTGTGTTCATGTGTCTATGTGTCTATGTGTTCTTATGTGTCTATGTGTCTATGTGTCTATGTGTCTATATGTGTCTATGTGTCTATGTGTCTATGTTTCTTGTGTCTATGTGTCTATGTGTCTATGTGTCTGTGTATGTGTGTATGTGTGTGTGTGTGTGTGTGTGTGTGTGTGTGTATGTGTCTGCATGTGTCTGTGTGTATGTGTCTGTGTGTCTGTGTCTATGGGTCTATGTCTCTATGTGTCTATGTGTCTATGTGTCTATGTGTCTATGTGTCTTTGTGTCTATGTGTCTATCTGTCTATGTGTCTATATGTCTGCATATGTGTCTAAGTGTATATGTGTCTATGTGTCTATGTGTCTATGTGTCTATGTGTCTATGTGTCTATGTGTCTATGTGTCTATGTGTCTATGTGTCTATGTGTCTATGTGTTCATTGTTCTATGTGTCTATGTGTCTATGTGTGTATTTGTCTATGTGTCTATGTGTCTATGTGTCTATGTGTCTATGTGTCTATGTGTCTATGTTCTATGTGTCTATGTGTCTATGTATCTATGTGTCTATGTGTGCGTATGTGTATGTGTGTGTATGTTTGTGCTTGCGTGTGGGTGTGTGCGTGTGTGTGTATGTGAGTACGTGCTCGCGTGCGTTTGATGCATGCGTACATGCGTGTGTGAGAGCGTGTGTATATATGTGTGTCTGAGTTCTGTGTGTATGTGTGTATGTCTGTGTGTGTGTGTGTAGGAGTGTGTGTGTACATATGTGTGTGTGTGTGTGTATGTGTGTGTGTGTGTGTGTGTGTGTGTGTGTGTGTGTGTGAGTGTGTGTGTATGTGAAAATTGTTATTATTATCACAATTACACATGCCCCTATATTACAATAGCCCCGTACAAAATGCGATGTGGTGCTAATGTAATATATTCTTATGTGGTTATTATAATATATGTATTACATTTGTCCCATTTGCAGAAACATCATGGTGAGGAATTACATCCGAAAGAAACCTGAGGCCACGTAGAAGCATGGTAAGACAAGCTACAAAAAGCTACTGCTGAGCTGAAGAAGAGTTCAACAACATTGCATAGGGCCAGTACAACCTACAATATCCCACATCCAACTTTATACACAAATGTGAACAAGAATAGAAATTCATAAGGAAAGTGAGCGTCCAACACACCCATCATCTACAGAGGAAGATAAATTACCAACTAGTTTGACGATAAAGAAAAGATGCGATGCGGGTTGACTTGCCAACCAGTTTTTGAAACTATTTGAAAGTATGTTCGTCGTAACTACATACAAACAACATTTAAAGATGGCGCACCTGGGGAAGATTGGTTTCTAGACCTTAAAATGAGAAATCGCTTAAGTTTAAAGGTTCCTCAAAACGTAGGATATGTAAGAAGGAAAGCGTCAGATCCTTTTAGCATCTACGAATATTTTAACCTTTGGAAGAAATTAATAATAACCTTAATTTACAAGACAAACCCGAAATGATCTGGAACCTATATGAGAACAGTTTAAGTATCGATTCCCCGAGGAACTAAGGTGGTCAGAAATGTAAACAAAATGGCATCTGGAACAATAAGTATCCCGGGAAAGCAAATGCCACAATATTGTTGATGTGTAGCTCAGCTGGAGTCAAAGTCCCTCCGTTAATCATATATAAGGGATCTCAGGTTAGGGGTTAGTAGATGACCAATAAAGACCAAGGATATCCAGGGATAGTGTACGTTACCTGTAAGAAACGATGAATGGAGACAGAAATTTTCAGAAATTATTTCGTAACAACTATGATACTTGCTAGTGGAGAAGACAAACCTGGACTGACAATTTATGACGTCACACACACGTCAGATTACATGTTATTGAAAGAGCCTTGTAACAAAACATCACAATTATTAAATCGCCAGCAGATACGAGTCATTTACTATAGCCACTCGTTCTAGCCGAGTATGTGTCTCAAAACTAAATGGGACCAGAAAATTATTTCATGCAACAATAGCACGTGGGCATTAAACTACCAAAAAAATATTTTAAAATTTTCTAGACAAAACGTTGCTCCAAATTTCCTCTCAAGTTTTTCGTAATAGTTTAAGTTTTAATCAGAATGTTTTAATTTTTAAGATATTGTTCTTGTTATTTTACAACTTTGTTAAGAGTTAATATTTTTTAAAGGAATAAAATTAATGTATGCATTTGTTTGTGTACGTGTAACGGGTTTTTGGTGGTGTCAGTGATGTTTGCCCTCAACGAGCAGCAGTACAAAAATTAAACTCGTTTGAAAAATTTTATTTAAAAATAATTATAAGTTACGGTACTGGTATTTTATTTTGGTGTCGACTCGTGGGCGGTTTATGGACAGCGGTTGTTCGCTCCAGGGGTTGTAATCGGATTGGGCGCTACACAAAGATTAAATAATGTCCAGGCGGTCTTTGGGTCCAATCCTGAACTAAGCGATTCCAAACGGTTGCTCTAGGTCTCTCAGTGGAGGATAAAAATCAGGGTACTGTCCTGTGGTAGAAGATGTACCTAAAACAAAGTTAAGGCGGACGGGCGGCGGATACGAAGTTGACAAAGATCACAGGTCCCCTTAACAAACAAAATCCTTCACCAGTGATTGATGAAAAATGAATGATTCTTAAACATACGATATTATTCAAATTTTAATGATTATGGTTTAAATAGGAGCGGTGATCAGTAGCAAAGCAACTTTTGTACTACTTGTATCAAAACAACGCTTATAGAGCCTGTATCTATTAACTATAATTCCATTAATCAATTTTAAACTACGCTTTACCTCATACTCATTAATAAATTCAGTGTTTCAGCTGTTGATTAAGCAGTGAGAACGAAAGATAAAAATTCGGCCGGGGACTTGCCTACATAGAATACGAAATATTAAAAAGGGGCAGCTGGAAATTCCAGGTTTCCTCGATGAGACAGCAGCATAACGAGTTTTTTTAATTATTATTAAATCAGTTAATGATTAAACTTATTTCTCTAAAATTATTATTCGTGAAATAACGGAACGATTGATAAACAATTTTGCTGGTTTCTACTAGCAAAAAATACTTATTCTACAGAATATTTTAATTGATAATTACTGACACTTTTGTCTACTTATAACTCAAAATTTACAGATTCGCTTCATGCACATACGTTAACGGCTGGAATGCATTCTTAAAAATAGTTTCTTTACACAATGGGAACGAGAGTATAGTTCATATTATAGTTGTTTGCCTGAATCATGCGATAGAAATTATTGCAAATTTAACTTCAATTATTTATATCGAAAATATTATTTGACAATTAAATTTTCCCAGAAACACATTTATTGCTTTATAAGGACGGTGTTAATTATAACTTGTTTTATTAATGTAAGACTCTTAATTATATTTATCGGATTTTAAATTTCATTCTGAATGCTTTAGTTTACTTATCTCTAACTAATATGAATATAAAGGTCTTGAACGTAATTTTCACTTAAAAAAAGTTTCTATTTATACTTAACGGCAACCTCTTAACTATTTTTAATTTTTGCTCATCATAAACAATTTTATTCTGAACAACTAAACTTTAACAATATTTATTTGACATTCATTACGAATCACAGTATAATTATTTATAGTACTTAATTCCATGCTTATCAATATGTAACGGTTAATACTTCATTAATTGACGGACTTAATTGCGGTTTTTGTTAGCGAGTAGAAAGGAAAAAACTAATCTTCACATACTTTACAATAACCACACCAATTTCCTACAATTGGGATATATAGGGTGTCCCGCTAAGGTTGGCCTTTTCCTTTATTACAGAGCGTTCGGAAAAAATGCATGATAAAAGAGGCCAAGAGGAACTGCTGGAAATTATTTTGAAGTTCGTGCCTCTACCACTAGATGGTACAGCATACATGATCTGATCATAAAAATGCCTTTTTATAGAAAATTTGGAGATTAGCGTATAAGAAAAATATTATTAATATCATAATTTTAAAAATTTTGAAACTTTTTGTAATGCACATTAAGAACAATATCGAATGCTTTAGGGGTCAGTAAAATGACAAAATTTTTAGTGATTTTAATTTACATCCGTACCATATCGCTTTACACCAAGCTCTGGTGGAAGCTCATTTTGATCACATATTAAATTTTTGCAATTGGTTTAAAAACATTTTGAACATTTATAAACAGTGGATAAATTTTGTTGGAATTTATGTATAATTTTATTTCTTTTAATTGCATTTTTCTTGTCTCTGCTTCTTGATATTAACTACTAAAGCTTTAACTATGTAGTTTTAGAGCAATACATAACGTATTAATAAATAATTTTTTTTGTTTTAACAAATTTAGGGTACTTTCCAATTGTCATCAAGTATACGCTACGAAATCAATCCACTTTCGATACAAGCTCCTAGAACAATTATCAATAAGCTTGACTCAGACAAGGCGACTAGCCCTGACGTCCTATCGTCCTTATAAAATGCTACCCCGAGCTAGTACCTGTATTGTCCAAACTCTTGTTGATCTCCCTCATTTTGGCCATTTTTATTATAAATTTTTTTCCGAACGTTCTGCGACGAAAGGGTGCTGAGGTACCGAAGTAGTCCGACCTTAGCGAGACACCCTGTATAAATGTGCAAACGACTATTACATTAGCCCCAAATATCAAAGTTATTGTAATATCTGTAAATTTAAACTATTCATTTAAACAAGCACAATTGTTAGACATGTCTCTAAGAACATAACTAATTTCGATTTTTAAGCGAAAGGCCTAAGGTACAGAGGCCTTTAAGGTTGAACTAATGCAAAAATATATTTCATTTACTTCACTTCACTTTATTAGTAAATAATTAATGCGTAAAGTAGACGTAAATCGCAAATATTTGTAATTGCCATCAGTTCTAAATCAATCAAGTAGTGCACGGTAATCGTGAGTTTTTGAAAAGATTTTATATCATAGCGGCTTGAATATTAACAATAGACAAAAATAATAATAATCGAACCAGTAGAATTTTAGTAGCGTGTAAAATGGCTCTATAGATAAACAAAGAAAAGGCGCGTAAATAATATTTAGGATTGCTATAGCATTGAATTTCTACGAGAAGTACGGTCCCTTTAAACCCATATCAGGTACGATTGTTAAGACATACGTAAAGAAAACTTAAAGCGCCCTTTTGGACAAGGTTTCAACTCAGACACATAAACATTTCGCAATAACAATAAAAATATAGAGAACTAAAGAAATGACTTATTTTATTCCAAGATTCAAGTAAGCGACCAGTTCATGCTTAATGTGTGTACCTGCAATAAACTAAAACCCAAACAGAATCATTGTCATAGGAACTCATCTTGTTAGCTTAAATAATAAAATTAAAAATAATTAAATCGAATCCGTAAGCTAAAGTACAAATAAGAAAAAATCAAGTAAATATAAATTAAATAAAAAAAATATCTAGCTCTAATTCATAATCGAATGTGTGTGTGTGTGTGTGTGTGTGTAAAGTAAGTATATACATGTACGTTATTTATATCTTCCTTGTGTCTGTCTATTTCCTACTTCTTGCTCCCTTTTTTGTCGAGGCGCTAGGGAAATGAAGACCGCCCGGTAGTAGGACGATACGGTTAGTAGGGAATGCTATATTGTCCGTGGCACGATTTGGCTAGTAACCGGTCTGCCTGCTAATCTAAATACTGAAAAGAACAATACAATTGCGTCGGATCGACCGGGCTATCAGTGACGGTCAAGGTCGAAACAGACCCGTTGCTGACGACAGTGCAAGGATTAAATGTTACGTGGAATGTTAGAGGCATGCATGGTAAAGAATTTGAAATGAATGAAAAGCAGCCTGACATTCTGTGTGTATCGGAGGTAAAGCGTAAAGGAAATGATGCTCTGAGATGGAGGATGGCAGTCTAGCAGTATGGTCAGGAGTTGAGACTGAAATGAATGGCGCGAATGGAATTGCAGTGATCGTGAGTGAAAGTGCGAAAGGATGTGTTAAACAGTACGAATTGGCACCCCCCCCGGGTAATGTGGGTTAGAATGAAAGTGGAATTTCGAAAAATGTTCTCGTTGTATTCTGTGCACAGGTGAATAGAGAAAGAGACCAAGAGTGTGAGAACCTCTGGAATGGGGCACAGAACATGTTGAACGTATGTAAGACAAATGAAAAAGTGTGATATTGGGAGACACGAGTATGAATAGATGGGTGGGTGTACAAAGAAAACATACTGAACGCATTCGGAGGCCAAAGAGTCAATAAGAATGGTAAACAACTGGTAAACATCTGCGTGGAGAGAAACGTCTTTGTACCTAATACGTGGTTTAAGCTTAAAAATGTGCATATGTATACATGGCAAAAAGGTGAATCCAAAAGTATGATTGACTTGATAGTGCATGATAAACTACTTAGAATATCTGATGAGAGATAGAAAATAAATGTGCGGATGGGAGTGTGGATCGGACCACTTTTTGGTTGTATTCAGAGTGTGTTTGGGGCAAAGTGGGTCTGGAGAAGGAAAGGAGACGTAGTGTAAACGTCATGTTTCAGGGTAAATATACTACTAGGTAATGGTGCGAGAATGAAGTGCAGATGTTGTAAGTAAAGAGTTGAATATAAATAAAGCATTGTGGAACGAACAAACAAAAGACAATGACGTTAAAACTGCATAGATAAGCTTGAAAGCCTGTGCTGTCTAGTGGAATGCAACGGTAAAAAAGGTAATAAAGAAAAAATACGCGTACATTGCAATGATTACTGAAAAAAATGAGACAGAAAAGCGATTGTATGAGGTGTACAGATTAAGAAACAAAGAAGCGAAGGAGGCAGTGGAAATAATTGAACAGGAACTGATGGCTGTGGAAGGAAATAAAATGTGTAGTGGTTTTGAGGGAAACAAAATAAAAATGGGTCAAACATACGTTGCTCAACACACCACGCTGCAGTAGTGACGAATAGGAGCAAAGAAATAGTATGGAACGATTGTGAAGTTAGGAAATGCTGGGAAGAATATTTCGGAAAGCTGTACACCGGTCAGGAAAATAACACTGAAGAATTTAATAAGGAGAATGTAGAAGAAATAGTGAATGCAACTGAGGAGGATATTGGGTCAAATGAAGAAAAAACGGTAAGATAGTTGAAAAACAGTAAAGAAGTAGGAGTAGATGAAATCACTGTTGGAATAACAAAATGTGGAGGTTCAAAGCTTATGCAAAGATTGTGTAAATTATTCTACGTATTTCTCAAGTGTGCAAAAGTGCCGAGTATTGAAGCGCGATCACTGTACCACTGTATAAGAGTAAGGGGAACAAGAGTGATTGCGGAAACTACAGAGGAATAAGTCTGCTCAGTGCACCTGGTAAAGTATTTGCTAGAGTACGTGAAAATACCCAAACTAAGATTTGAGATGTGCAGGTTGCCAAGGAAATATTGTGTTGATCAGGTGGTTACTCTACAGCGGGTGATTAAGAAGTGTTTCAGTGTAAAAAAAGCGGCACTGTGCGTTTGTACATCTGGAGAAAGCATATGACCGAGTTAATATGGACCAGCTGTGGGAAATAGTAAGTGAATATGGCATAAGGAAAGGTTTAACAAACAAGCAGTGTATAACGGTAGCCGGGCGTGTGTAGGATGAGAGGAGGTGTGAGTGAATATTTTAATAATTAGCAAGGAGTGCGAAAAGGCTGTGTGATATCACCGTGGTAGTTGGAATGTGTGCATGGATAGGCAGGCATGTATCGATTCAAGTGGTGTAATGGTTGGTGACGTAAACACGAGTTCTGGTGTATGCAGATGACATAGTCTTATTAAACGAGATTGGGATTAGCTTCAAACAGCTCTGAGGAAGTTTTATATAATCTGTGAGTGCATGGACCTAAAGTAAATGCCAACAAAACAAAGACTGTGGTGTTCCATCGTAAAGGTGAAAAGGAGGTAGAGTACTTACCCTGCATGATGAAATTGTGGAATAAGTGGACAAGTTGGTATATCTGGGTATAATGTTCACTGCAGATGGTACAAAGGCAGGCGTGATTGGACGGCGGCCCAATACTGGAAGGAAAATGGTCGAAAGTATATGGACGATAATGAAAAATGATAGCATGAGCGTAGCTGCTAAACGAGCAATCTGTAATGACCTTTTTGTCCTGTCAGTATTGTGTGGAATTGAGACATGGGAATGTTAAAAAAACGAAAGAAAAATAACTGCCGTGGGCATGAGATTCCTGATAAGCGCATGCGGTCAAACTAGAAAGGGTAAGATGAAGAATGAGTGTGAGTGTGGCAAGGAAGAGATGATGACAGACAGGTATAAAAGTAGTACACTACGTTGGTTTGGTCACATTGAGAGAATGAACAGCACAAGATTAACGAAACAAATATATGTGGGTGAAGTTAGAGGTAAGGTCGAGCCTGGTAGTGTAACGCTTTTACCTTCGGTGGCCGGTCAATCGTTAGTAGAATTATTTAAGAGGGGCGGGGCGGTGAACTGCGGTTGGGCTATCGCGGTGTAATCAGGTTACTCGAGCGCCAATCTAGGTGAACGGTGTAGATGCCTAGATTCCTCTTCGCGGGAAATTAAAAGGGGCAAAAGCGGTCCAAGTAGCGTCAGTGAAGACGTCGGCCTACCTGGGTTTCCGAAGATTTAGATCGGTGCCGGTATTTAAGATTTGTGTCGTTGTAGAGCCGGAAATGCACGGTTCGGTGGAATGAATTCAAAAATAATTCAGTTACAAAAAAAGTAAAACTCCTGAGACGGAGGTCGGAAGCAAATGTTTTCTATATTGGATAAATAATAAAAAAATAATTTTATAAATAGGAAATTCGTCAACAGAACGATTTGTCGAACGAAAAAAAAATACACAGCACAAAATCACGGTCTCAGTAAAGAAATTAGTTTTGTTATCGCGGGTAAGTGGAACAAATTAAATTAATATTTCTGGGACAAAATAATACTAAAATATTGGGTGCTTACGGTGCAAGGACTCAGCCTCTCATTTATTCGGTCAGCTGAAAAAAAAAACGCACTATAGTGCTTGGCGATGGTAATTAATAAAATAATTTTTCGCCAATGGTGGCGAAAAAAATAACTAAATTCCTGAAAAAAAATAACAAACAAGAACCAAAAACGCATTCAAGACGGTAAAGAAATAAACTAATAATTTTTATACACGGTCAGCTATCACTGAAAAAAATTGTAGTGGTAAAACAAAATTAAAAAATCCAGTGATTAAAATAATTAACAGAACCAAGGAGAAATATCTATAATTGCCAATGGCGACGGAAAACGAAAACTAAATTCGTAATAAAAATATAAACTAAAAATGTCGTTTGTCTAAACAGGCTAAATAATAAACTAATTAACACTTGTGGTCTGTTTGAGAGGGCCTAACGGTATAACTAAAATAAATGTTATGATCTGACAACTTAAATAACAGATCGTACAAGATCCAAAATTATAAAACAAAATCAGAAAAAATATTGGTAATTAATAATCGGCTACTTGCTGTTAATAAAAAAATATTTTAGTCGAAATAGAATTAATAACTGCAAAGAAACTCGTTGATAACACGCTTATCGGATAATTGCACACGTGTAAATACAACTTTACTTAAATATGTTTTCCATAAATGGAATACCTACATATAAGGTTTACCACTTGTATCTTGTTTAACCCTTGTCCGGGCAAGTAGGGTCTAGCAGGCCCAGGTGCACCTATTACTAATTATTGTTCTGTTAATACCTGTTTTTCATAAAAATGCCTTTTAGACTTCTTCAAGAAACCCAGCCCGCATTTGTTTCATAAATAAAATTTAAAAAAATATTTTTTGTATGAGAAATATTACACGTTTACGATAACACTTACATAAACGGGCATTGGGGGCTTTTCAGGCCCTCATTTAATCTACTTGCATTTCTTAGAATAACTACAATTGTCAGTACATTCTTTGTTACTAAAGTACCCCTGGAGACATTATTTAGTGTGTAATTTAGATAATTATAGCAAAAATTAAAATTCGATAATTAGTAATTATTACACAGTTCGAAATGCCATTAGAAGGTAATTATTATTATCTCGATTTCCTTCGAAGAACCTTATTAGGTATTTAGCCATAAAGGAATGTCATTATCATTACTTGTGGTTATTATAAAAGAAGGACTGATTGTATATTTGTAAGTAGTTATATTTTGGCAAAACCGTGTGTAACAGTGCGAGAATGTCAAAAAATACCTATCTGAAAATGAGATTCGTGAAATATGTGAAACTCTTTACGGAGTAACTGGGATACAGATAGTGATTTTGACCCGGATGATGAAGAGCAACTGCTAGTGAAGCAAATGATATTCAAGAAGTATTTGAAGAAGACGAAAGTTCTGGGGAACCAGGCACAGTCGGTGCAAATACGTTAAAATTAATTGGGAGAGATGGTTCAGAGTGGAGCAACAAAACGTACGCAACTGGCTGGGCTCAATCTTATAATATTATAAAATCGAAATTGCATAGTCATTTTGCCACCAGGAAAAATTATTGAAAATCCTATCGATGCCTCTCATTAGTTTATAGAAGATGACATAGTAAACAAAATAGTGTCATATACAGACACCGAAGCTGCAAGAGTTTTGGCAAATGCGACATGGAAACCTTATGATGACGTAGAAGTGAAGTATTTTTTGGTTTGTTGCTAACTGCAGGCCATCTTAGTGTAAATGGCACTAATTATGATACTTTATGGAATCCGCTGTATGGACCTATAATCTTTAGAGCAACCATGGGATCGAAACGGTTCATATATTTATTGCGCTGTATACGGTTTGATGACAAAGAATACGTGAAGTATGGGATCAAGTCAATAGAAATTTGACAAAACACTAAAACATCACTGTAGACGAATAACTTATGCCCTTCCGGGGAAGATGTCCATTCAAACAGTATATGCTGTCCAAGCCGGGCAAGTACGGAATTAAAATTTGGTGGGTTTGTGATTCCGATATCTATTATCCCCTCAATGGACTACCTTACACAAGCAAAGTAGGAAACGAAATTGCAAAAGGACTGGCGAGTGATGTAGCAACTGGCTCAACCATATTACCGGACACAGAAATGTGACATTTGACAACTATTTTACGAACTTGGCTTTGGCGAAAACCCTGCTCACCAATGGTCCTACATGTGTTGGAACAGTCAGGAAAAACAAGAGATTTATTCTGTA
>JARFJB010001166.1:9002500-9070000 GCA_036346205.1 Vesta saturnalis
AGATGAGTTTTAAAAACAAAAGGGCACGTCAGAGTCAATCTATGAATGTTGCGTACGATAGGGAGGTATGCAGGAAATTAAGAGACAGGGATTATTTTCCCAACCGCAGGAGAAGTGCGTGACTGTTATGAGTAGTACGGGGGCACTATGCGCCATCTTGGATTTTGACGTCACAAGACCGCCCACGCGAGAGCCCGTATTTTCCACCCTTACGTTTTATGGTTGCTTGTCGGAGGCCTTTTTCAAACCTTATTTTTTATGGTTTCTTTTCGGAGGCGTTTTTCAACCCCTTGATTGAATTTTCATCCTTAATTAAGGCCTTTTTTGTTTTTACTCGCTTACCTTATTACCCTTATTTTATGGTTTTTTTCGGTGGTCATTTTCAGCCCTTGATGGAATTTTTATCCCTAATTACGGCCTTTTGTTTTTACTCGCCCACGTGTAGGATGCGTTTTTTCACCCCTATTTCTGACGGCTTCTTTTCGGAGGCCTTTTTCAATCCTTGATGGAATTTGCAACCCTAATTTGTATTAAGTTGTATTAAGAGCCTTTTTTGAAAGCCATGGCTTTTTGTATTTGTTCACGTGAGGGGCAAATTTAGGCCTTGGGATCGGTCTTGGACTTAGGGTTATGGCAGGATGTTGGCATCTTTTCGGGGGCCTTTTGCAACCCTTGGTCGGAGTTTAGCCCTTAATTAATATCTTTTTGGTTGTATTAAGAGCCTTTTCAGCAGTTCAGCCTGGAGGTTAGACAACTGTGCGTATTGTTTTAATTCCTATCTACAGATTGTAACCTTACGAAATTTTTTATACATTGGGGTTGTATTAAAAGCCCTAATGCTAACTTGTAAGACAGGTGTAGGCCTTGTATTGCCGTGTCCTTGGTATATGAGCTCTAACCTATTTTATAAGACAAGTGTAGGACTTCGCCCTGTCGGGTCTTTTGGTGTAATTGTATGTGAGCCCTAACCTAATTTTATAAGACAAGTGTAGGTCCTCGCCCCCCTTGGCGTAATTTATCATTAAATCTTCGAAATCTAGGATATCAGCTATTGTATTCATAGCAGGGCGAATTCATTGTTGATGCTGACGGTACCGAAACTAGAACGTTACTAATGTAAAAACAATAATGTAATAAGGGGCCTAATGCTAAATTGTAAGACAGGTATAGGAACTTGTGTTACAGGCTTCACCCTTGTCTTGGTCCTCGTGATAGTAAATTTGATTTTGTTTGTGGTACCATCTAGTAGTGTATTTCTAGGAATGTATTCTGTAGTAAAGGTTGAGTCACCTAGCTGTATATCTTGAACTTGCTTTCAGCCCCTGTTATACTCCACTTATTATGGTTTTAATTATGAGTTCTTGAAAAATCGTATTAAAAGGTAAATAAATAAAAGTGACATTCCTTAATTTTTGATGTTTACTATCGCCGTAAGCAGGTTAATCGATTAGTTAATTACCCGTTTCATTTTTAAAGCAATTTAATTTAAACTATGTATACATAAGTTGTCATATAGGCAAAAGGTCACAATCTGTTAGTGTTTTTTAAAAGAAATTATGTTACCCATTCGATATTGGAAATCAATTTTTTAGATTATTAAATTTAACAGGATTATATAATTACACAGTAATTAGCTAAAAGTAAACATGAACAGTGGTTTCTAACTACATATTGTTGTTGTGGAATTTAAAACATGTAATTATTCCTTTCCAAACTTTTTAATGAGGTTTTTTATAAAAAAACAATTTGTATGTGTATGTATGTATAGACAACATAATATTTTGTTCAAACCGCTTTGTTATTAATTACTTTAAGGGAAAGGTAAATACGAGTTGCAGTAAGTGTGATAAAGATAATTAGGTTGTTTGTATATTTACACTCTAAAATTAATTATGGGGAAATCAATAGCTAGTTTTACATCAACTATTCATAAACGTAAAACATAGAAAGTGATTTAGTTTGATTAGACGAATAACACAAAGTAGTGACTATCACTCGTGAATTAGTCCCTCAAAAATGTTCTTTCAATACAGAGCTGGTAAGTGTGCTTTTAACCTTTATTTATTTACTTGTACAGATTTTTAATTATAGCTATAAAACACATCTAATCTATACGTAACAAGAAGTTTCTTTAAATATTAAGGTGTACAATATACAACAATTTAACGATCGGATGGATATTAAACATATTTCAATGCATTCAATGCAGGTAAAACAATCAGTTTTAATATTCATTTAGAAAACAACATTGTAATAACTGTTATGTAATTAATTAACATAGTAACAATTTTTGTTTCATTAGAGAATAATCTGAATGTCAGTAATTTCTTTTATAACTCACTGAGGATTTTTTAATTATGATATTTGCAATAAAAGGTAAGTGTTCTATAATTAAATTTTACTGTCATTCAAATTCCCCACGCAAGATCAAACCCTAACGCAAGTTGATACACCTGTCTTACAAGATAAAAATAGGGCCTCCTTATTAGAATACAAATTCAAATTTTACGCCAAGGGGCCACGGGGCGAAGTCCTAACAGTAAGTTGTGAAGCCCTATATCTGTCTTACAAGATAGCATTAGGCTTTCTTATTAGAGTACAACTTCAAATTACCAGTCAACCTACAAGAACAAATATCATTTCCAACCAGGGGGCGAAGACCTACACTTGTCTTGTAAAATTAGGTTAGGACTCACATACAATTACACCAAGGGGGCCGCGACAGGGGGCGAAGGCCTACACTTGTCTTATAAGGTTAGGCCTCCATACCATTTCCAACCAGGGGCTCCTGACAGGGGCGAAGGCCTACACTTGTCTTATAAATTAGGTTAGGACTCACATACAATTACACCAAGGGGGCCGCGACAGGGGGCGAAGGCCTACACTTGTCTTATAAGGTTAGGCCTCCATACCATTTCCAACCAGGGTCTCCTGACAGGGGCGAAGGCCTACACTTGTCTTATAAATTAGGTTAGGACTCACATACAATTACGCCAAGGGGCCCGCGATAGGGTGGGGGGCGAGGACCTACACTTGTCTTATACAATTAGGTTAGGACTCACATACAATTACACCAGAATGACCGCGACATGGGCGACGGCCTACACTTGTCTTATAAAATTATCTGACATACACCAAGGAGCCACGGCAATGGGGCCAGGGGCCTACACCTGTCTTACTAGTTAGCATTAGGGCCCCTTACTAGAATACAACCTCAATGTATAAATAAAATTTCGTAAGGTTACAATCTGTAGATAGGAATTAAAAGAACGCGCACAATTGTCTAACCTCCAGGCTGAACTGCCGAAAAGGCTCTTATTACAACCAAAAGGATCTTAATTAAGGGCTAAACTCCGTCCAAATGTGCCTCTCACGTGAGCAAATACAAAAAAGGCATGGCTGTCAAAAAAGGCTCTTAATACAACCAAAAATAATTAGGGTTAAAAATTCCATCAAGGGTTGAAAAAAGGCCTCCGAAAAGAAGCCGTTAGAAATAGGGGTGAAAAAACGCATCCTACACGTGGGCGAGTAAAAACAAACGGCCGTAATTAGGGATGAAAATTCCATCAAGGGCTGAAAATGATCACCGAAAAGAAACCATGAAGTAAGGGTGAAAAATACGTCCCCTCAAGTAAGCGAGCAAAAACAAAAAAGGCGTTAATTAGGGATGAAAATTCCAACAAGGGGTTGAAAAACGCATCCGAAAAGAAACCATTAAAAAATAAGGGTAAAAAATACGGGCTCCCACGTGGGCGGTCTTGTGACGTCAAAATCCAAGATGGCGTATGGTGCCCCCGTACTACTGTTATATTATGTTAATTATCACATTCCTCATCAAGTAATAAGGTTAATAGTAATATTACTTTGTATCTTTGCCCATAAATAAATATTTCATGGAAAGATGTTTTGCCTTAAAATTGTTACAAAAAAAATTTTTAAACACTTCTGGTTATTACAGATGGGGATAAATTGAAATCTTATTGAATCAAAGTATCCCCAAAGGCAGTAAAAATTTATCAGATTTTTTCCAAAGTGGATTTTCTGGACCTACATCAAGCTTAAAAATGGTAATTGTGAATTTTTTTGTGTAATTCTCTTAATTTCAAAAAAGTTATGCGATCTGAAAGAAAAATGTTGATGAATGTATCCCAGTTTACAGTGCTTATTATTTGACTTATAAAGTTTCTCTTTGTGCTAGGTACATATATTGGAACGCGTTGACAAATAAATATTTAAAAAACACTGAAATTATATTCGAAATATTAGTGCTAATTATTAGATTTAAGATAATCCTAAACACGCGGTTAACATAATGGAAAATTGCGGTTTCAAACGTAGTTTGAGCACAAGATCTTATAAGGACGTTAATCTTACTAGCATTAACGCCACCTTAATCTGAATCACTGACACTAATAAAATTAGTTAGACCAATCCCCAATTACGTGCTTCATGCATATCTTACCCTAGATTGTTCTCGTTCTGGTTGTGTGCTCATATTTGCATCAGGTTCCTAAAATTGAAATAATCTCAAAGTTGCATAATAAATTTGAAATGAATGGTTTAGAAACAATAAACGGGAGATTTAAAATAATCAAAGCTACGCCACTGTTAAAACAAGAACTCGAAGAAAGGTAGGCGTTTCAATACGTTTATCAGCCGCGAGCACAATATTAGATCTTAGTTCGCTCAAGATGATATCGACAGATGTCCAGCCCGTAATTTAAAGGCGGTACGGCACGTTCTTCGTGTCAGAGCCCTACAAGAATGTTATTATTCTGTTTTGTCCTCTGGCACGCGTACTCTTTGATATACACCGCCAACACCCAAAGCGTCCTTCTTTCAAGAACGGTTAGCATTCGCGATTTTTATCTTTTCTTGGTAGCATTTACTAATAATTAATCGATAACATACCTTGATCAGCTTCTCTCTTATTTCCCATGAAAAAATTCCTGGATTTTGACGCTTAATTTGTTCTATGCGATTTTCCACTTCTGGAGTTGCGACACGTGGTTTGGATCCACCGATTACACCTGGACGGATACTACCCGTTTCTTGGTAGCGATTTAATATTTTTGATACACATCCGTGCGATACTCTTAATTGTCTTGATATTACGCATGGACGTATACCTGCTGCGGCCATTTCGACTATTTTTAAGCGTATGTGATTTGGAAGTGGACGACCGTTTATGAATACACCACCAAGTTGATTAACGCGACCCTGACCTAAAAATAAATCTATTAGAATTGATAACCATGTAGTTTAAGGTAGGTTTCATTGTCTTAAAGGTGATTATAAATGAACATATCTTATTGTCTTTACACCTGAATGAGTTTTATTATACGTGTGGCGAATAAGAAAAAAATTTTAACACTCGTCAAAAGATAAAAAGCATCATTAAAACAGTTTTAAATTAAAGAAAGAATTTTTTGTTGTACGTGTTTTATGTAGGACTAACTTCTAGGTCCCATTACAAAATTTCTTTATGAAAAAATACTTATTGTTATAAATTACAGCGCACGGTGCCGATTAAATTAAAAACTATTAATCAACATAAACATTTTCATCGAATCATCCTTCGAAAAAAAATTTACTAACAGGACAACTTCCCATTCCAGTCGTTATAATAAAATAATTGTTTCATATCATACAAACATATTCAAGATACTTATCTTGTGAATTGTAATGGTGTACTTTTATTTATCTTTTATACAAATTTAATCTTTTCGATGGGACTAGAACATTCCCGAATTACCAAAACGCAGGCGACCATTTCGCCAAATTTTTATACTAGACTATTATAGAGTGCCGAATGACCAAAGCGCCAAATTCCCAAAACCCACACAATTATTTATAAAAGTCGGTCGAGTTATAAATAAATCTACTAAAACGAAAAACTGAGAGTTGTGTGTTATGTAGGTGTATTTCATTGACGTACGTCACATTAAAATCCTGGTAGTGTGCAGTTATCTTCCTTCTGTTAACAGATCGCGCACATATTTGTAGTGCAACAATTAATTAAGTGCAAGATTATTGTAGGAAGTTCGTTATTTGTTTGTTTTGTTATTTTGGCTAGCCATTAGGTTAGCTACTAGTAAAGATGGGGATGACAAACATAATCTCAGATTTAATGACCCTCAATTTTCTATTGACCAGAATAATAAGCATTAATGCAAGATGAAAGGGTTTTAGATGATGTTGATAATAACGAGTGGACAGACACTCCCGAAGAGACCAAATTTTAACTTTGATGAAATCTCAGTGGGTATAAATATTCTCATAAACAAAAGTCCAATAGATGTTGATTCGGTGCTGGGATGTTACGGCACCAGGATATTTCTAAATATTTTCAACAGAGCTGTTTGAGCATTCAAACGTAAGCCTCTACCTAGCTCTCCGAGCACATCGATAATTTAGCTTACGCTAAATTAATTTTCTCAAAAAAGATAACAATCTGCTCGCGTGGTTATCACGATGGCGCGCAGATTGTGTGAAGACGACGACGACGACGGGATCTGGATCAACTTCGGAGGGACACCGAGCATCGACGCGCCGATTTGGTATGGATCCGCCATGCCTAGCCGCCTTCCAGCTCCACAGCGACAGAGCAGGCAGCAAGAGAAAACGCCAGGGAGAAGGTGCCTCCGGTAATCTTTCGTCAGAAGGAGAACTGGATCGCGTTCACGAGGGCCAAGGCCTTCAGCGAGGGAATCCGGATTCAGCCTGCCTAACTCCAAGACCGAGACAGGCTGATTAGGTATATGGATAGGTGAGGTACTCCGTATCATACCTACCAGGCAAAGACCGAGCGATTTGCTAAGGTGGTGATACGCGGCGTGCCCGTAGAGCTATCAGAGGTCGACGTTAGCTCAGAGCTAAAAACGCAAGGTGTTAGCGCTCTCTCTGTTTTTAGGATGAAGCAGCGAGGACGTCCGATCCCCTCGTGATGGTGGAATTGCCGTCCGAGGACGACAGGAAGAAGATCCGGGAGGTGCAGCACGTCGACCGCCTCCGAGTCACCGTCCAGGATTTGCGGCGGAAATCCGGAATCGGGCAGTGTCACCGGTGTCAAGGTTTCCGTCACGCACAGCGTGCTGCAGGGCGGCAGCACGCTGTGTCAAGTGCGCCGGCGATCACCACAGCAGTGAATGCACAAAACCCCGTACAGACCGGGTAAAGTGTGTTAACTGCGGTGGGGACCACCCCGCCAGCTACAGGGGTTCCCGAAGTTCCCTCGACCTCCGCAACGGAAGAAGACGAAAGTACATCAGAGACCGAAGAGGACACCGCCGACGGCGGCGCCTTCTTCAACCCAGACCGGCGTCAGTTACGCCCGAGCGACAGCAGGCAAGGTTGAGAAGGCGGAAGTACCGAGAACGGCTCCCGCCGTTGTCGTTACCCCACATGTCCAACCCGCCTTAGGGTTGGACGCCATATTGGGCCTCCTTGGAGGTCTCAATATGGACAAGGCCCTATCTGTCATCCGTAAGGTGGCATCGGCGATCGTTCAGGCGCAAACTGCGATGGACCTGTGGGGAGTGATTCTCTCTCACGGATCAGAGGTGGTTGCCCTTTTCGGGTAACCATACAAAGGTTGGGAGCGAAATCTGGTGCCCCAGATAAGTATATAGTATCGACAATTTAATTTATTCTGTTCTGTTAAAACCGACAATGTTTCACACAACTAACACATGTTTCTATTTATTCCAGATACGCAGGGCATCAGCAACTAGCCACAACCGAGCGACAACAGGACAGTCCACGCAACATACTCCAACATCACCACATCTCCACAACTCATCTTTTTTTATGAACGACTAACAATGCAAAGCACAACACTCTCAACAGGCAATCCACACGACCCACAACCCAACAACTTCGCAATCCACTCGCTGAAGAGGAAGAAGATTCATGATCAGCGCACCACCAATACAACACAATACACATTTATTATTATATTTAGTTTTGAGTGTGATATGTATTATAAACTAAACTGTTAATTTCTAAAAATTTTAATAAACTTTGTTGAACTTGAACTTGAACCTATTTTCAACCACCTTCGGTTTAGTTTCTATATCTAAGGTCCATATACAACCTATTGAAATCCTTTTGGTAGGTTGTGGGGCCTAATATCCAAGGTTATTTAACAGATTTTTAAAGTTGGCCCAACATCCATGGATGGCCCTTTTGATAGATTTTTGCCCAAATGTCTAGGAAGTTTTACAAATTTTTGAAATTTGTAAAAATTTTAAAATTTCCTCAGTATCTACAGTCCTTTCAGTGTATGTACATTAATCAGATCCTAAAAACCTTTTATCACACTGTACTTCATTTTTGTTTGTAATTTTGCAGTTGTGTCCGCTTTTGTTAACCAATGCTGTACTTTGGTACCGTAAAATATTTCCTCAGTTTCACTTTAATCTGGTTTTCTTCGTTTAATGCTTACACGATGTGTATAAAAATTACGGTTTTCTGGTTTAAAACAGGCGAAAGGTATTTGAAAACATGTTAATGGCTCATACTGCCTTGACCCTAGGATGCAAAAACCCGGCCTCTCAGGCCCAGAGAGATTTCTGTTACTCATAATTTGCTTAAAATAATTCCAATCGGCTTGAGCATTCGGATATGATTCATTCAATTGTGTTTAGAAATCGAAATATAAAAGTAGAATAAGTGCACCTCAACTTTCACTTTTGACCTTGGGAACTCCCAAGGCCAAGAGTTCACATCTAGGTTGTACCTTATGGTACAAAGATACAGCCGGGCAAATGAATACACTGGGGCCCGCAAATAACGGTTTCTCAAAACGTCAAGTACTTGTAGCGACCAGCAAGCAGGTTGAGATGATTGGTCACGTGCACTCGGATCTGTCTAATCAAGTAAAGTTTCTCATAAGTGGTATTGAGTTTAAAGGCTAAATTTTCACGATCAAGAGATACCTTTAGTCCATGTCTACACACGTTTCAAATTACAAGACGAGAATTATGGACGCTAATGTACTGGTTAGAAGTATGCGGGTCAACCCCACCATACTAATCGCACACGCTAAAGCTTCAGAAAAACAACTGCAGCAAAATACCCTGTTCCAAGGACTCCTTACCTTTCTTTCCTTTATCACACATTCTACTACATTGAGCCAAGTTTTACGCGACCTACCAAACTCGGCCTTTCCTCTAACCTCACCCACATATATTTGTTTCGTTAATCTTGCGTTGTTCATTCTCTCAATGTGCCCAAACCAACGTAATGTACTACTTATATATCTATCCATAATCGTCTTTTCCTCGCACACTCCCTCATTTATTCTTTATCTTGTCCCTTCTCGTTTCACCACATACGCTTCTCAGGATTCTCATACCCACGGCATTTATTTTTCTTTCGTGCTTTTTTTGACATACCCATGTCTCACTTCCATACAGTACTGATGGGACAAACACGCCATTATAGTTTGCTCGTTTCGCAGCTAAGCTCATGCTTTCGTTTCTAGTTATCGCCCACATAGACAGAAATAGACATAAATACTTTGTTAATTAGAAAGAAAACATCTTCTATAAGAGATCAATAATACGGTTTAACCATTTTCATTCATAATTAATTTTGACACTAACCCTATGCTACATTATTAGAGTACAACTTCAGATCAGGGGTTCAGACCCTAGAACAGGTTCGTATACCTATCATACAAACTAACATTAGGACCCTCATTCAAATTTCTCGCGGAGGTCCTGAACTCGATTTATTTTGGGCTCAAAGCCGGCTCCAAGCCCAATTCAAAGACTAGACCCCAAGGTCAAACTTAATGTCAAATCCTAGGTCAGTTGCAAGGTCAAAATATGGACCGAAAGTTGAGGTGCAACTAGTTCCCATAAAACCAGTTTCAAGGATGATAGTTATAATTTGTTAAGCACTGTTGCGCGGAATTGTACGTGTCTGTGCAAGTTGAAACCTGCATTACGGTCAAAAAGAAACAGTGTCACAGTGGACAGCTGAAAGTGACCAGGAATTTAATTTGACATAAATCAATGAAATACACCTACATAACATAGTCTGTCCTTCCTTTCAGTAGATTTTTAGTTACCCAATTGCAATCTATAAAGAAAAAAAAACTGGTAACGGAATCTAGTTTAGTGTTTTGGGAGTTCGGTGCTTTTGTCAATCGGCACTTTGGTCATTAGCGCTCTGGTCATTGTCAGCGTAATGACCCAACATTAAATTTCCGCAGAATGGGCGTATTCGGGGTTTTGGTCCTATTCGGCGTAATAGTCTAATATTGAAATTCGGTGGAATGGGTGCAGTTATCGAAATGGTTGTCAGCGTTTTGGACCATTAAAATATAGATTCGGAGTTTGAGAATTCGGCGTAATGTCCAGGTAGCGTTTCGATAACCAGAAAAGCGTTATATGGTTGAATGTTGTATTCGGTGAGAGAAAAATAAAGTGCGATTTGCTCAGAAATATTTTGAACGCCCGTCAGGCTTCTCAGCGCACATTTAACAGATTATATGATGCTTTAGGTGAACACGGATCTATCTGTAAACCCAGAAATCAAACAGGGCACATTAATGAAACTGTCGAAGTGAACAAATCAGCACCTGTTATGCAGAATGCGTCAACTTCAACACGAGAAATTAGTAACCACGCGGTAGTGTTAAAAAGCATAAATTCTAGCCCTGTAAGATACTAACTTCAGAAACACTACACACTGGTGATAATATTCGGCGTGTGGAGTTTTGTACGCGGTTTAGAAAGAAGTGTGCAGTGGATACTCAGTTTCAATTTAAGGTGCTTTGGACGGACAAAAGTAGATTTACAAATTACGGGTTGTATAATAGGCACAACGATCCATTGCGGGACTTTAACCGGTGAGCATTATTTTCATTTCCCACAACATGACTTCGAAGATATGATAGATGATGTAACTTTGGAGACTCGCGCTATGCCGAAGTGGTTTCAGCATGATAGCGCACCGACCCATAATCACTTAGGAATGTGAAATTGTTTAGATACAACTTTCCCGGATAGAAAGGAATACATCAGTCGCATGGACATTATTTTTACCAAAGTATTCTTCCCCCTTTTCACACTTTCCCTTCGTCTTGTCATTCCAGTTTTCATGGTTTAAATCACCTCTTATTCTTTTTTCGAACTTCTTTTTCTGGCGTACTTTCTTCTTTATGGGAAATATACTCTCCTGATTCTGCATTGTGCGGTACTAAATGCACTGTATTATTTTTCCTGTCCCTACACCATTTCCCTGTAAGTCATTTCCAGTGATATTTTCAGGTTATTCGGGTATATTTAATTTAAATTGTGGGGCTTATTCTAAATCACAGTTTGTACAATTGCACTAATTTGCATTACACTCGGATACTAAAATGATTTCACCATTGCATTTTAGGTCTATGGTATAATTTATTGCAGATTCGAATAAAAAATCGTTGGGTAATGTGTATCACAATAGCTTTCTCAAGTTTGCGGATTATTGTCAAGTACTACCTCATCTTCCTTAAGCACTTCTGGATTTGCTAACATCACAATAATGCACCTAAAAATTAAGAGAACCTGCGGTAACTCAGCTCTCTATTTGACAATCGATAAGATCAAAACTATCAATTGTGTTTAAAATACTTATCTTTTTGGGTTTTTGATTGGGATAATTCACTAACATTTAAATGTATGGAAATAAATTTTGACTTCTCATGCCAACGTTAAAAAGCAAAATTTCATAAATTATTCAAACAGTAATATAATAGACCATCTTTTGATAATAAGAAAATAGTTATACACCTTTCTGATCATATTTTTTCAGACGATGCTGTTGAAACGCTTTCTAAGGGTGGAAATTTTGCGATAACACCAAGAGTAAGATATAATTTCCAATGTTGAGAATTATATTAAATCGTTACCTTTGATGCTGCGAACGAAGTTAGATTTAAAACTTAACTACGTAAAGCAAAACCTCCAAAGAACAACTTATCCTTTCGTCAACACTGTGCTTTATTTGATCTTAAACGTAAAGAAAATATGATAATACTACAATCAGATGAGGCCAGTGCAATGCAATGTTGTATTAAATATGAACGACTATAGGATTGAAGTAGAACAACTGTTGAAATTACAGAGTTTTCGTAAACCACCTAAGATCCTACCAAAATGTTTCTTTTGAAAACCAAAGAACTGATTAAATTATCATCTATTCCTGAAGAAATGAAACAAAACTAGCTAACTATAAAGTTCTTTCACCAAAACTATATGGTCTACCAAAAATCGACAAATCTAATGTTCTTTTAAGGCCTATTGTTAGTGGCTTTTGGTTCTGCTACATATAATATTGCAAACTACCTTACGTTTCTATTACCTACTCATATAGGTAAAACACTCTACTATATTAAAAATTCTGGCGACTTCATTGAAAAAATACATAATTTTAAAATTGAAGAGGGTTATAATGGTCAGTTTTGAAGTTGTTGCACTTTTTACAAAATCCCCTCTGAAAGAAATTATTGAACACATTGATTATACTTTTTCAATGCATGTAACCATTCTTTTTCAGCACTGTCTTACCAAGACTTATTTTGAGAGAACAACTTGATGGTGTAACAATGGACCTATTACATTGAAACATTAGCGTTACAAAATACACCTAAAAAACCTTCAGTTTGGTATAGATATGTAGATGACACATTTGTTATTTGGAGACATGGAGAAGAAGCAATACATGAATTAATTTTTATAAATAGTATACATTCTAGCATCCAGTTTACCATGGAAAAGGAAACTAATGGAAGTTAACCATTTCTTGACGTACTAATATCTAAAACTAATTATTCGCTATCTTCTAAAGTTTACAGAACGCCGACACACACTGATAGATACAGGTCGGCCGCCGGTGCAACCCGAAGTTCGGTTCGTGCCGCGAAACCCCAACTAGCGGGGTAACATTGTATTATAGTGTAAAGATTCTTTTAACTGCAAAATTCGGATGGGAAGTATTTTCATAACACGTTAAATTAGTCTCGAGCTACCTAAGGCGCTTTTTAAAATTATCAAACCACTATCCACGTCAAAAAATTGGTTTAATTAAACCTTTGACGGAGTTTCTGTACATTACAAGGCAGATGTTAGTAAGTACCAGATTGAAAAGTTTCCGTTTAAAGGGATTGGTCCAGAAGGGCCAGTTAATTGGCCAACCAGATCTACCGTCCATGGACTTCTTGTGGGTTTTGTATAATCAAATATTTGCAGAATATTTATCAGAGAAAGGATGGAAAACTGTATTTTGTAAAATAGTCGACGTTTTGAACAATTATAGAAAGGGTATAGCCGGGTATATATGAGAAATCTGCCCCCACGGCTTTCTTTATTGGGACTTTGCGGATCGTTTTGGTACCAAATAAAAATAATTCAGTCAAATTTTTAGCTCTTAATCTCAAACAGTTTCCGAGTTTTAAAAAAACCACTTTTTTCGATTTTATTTTTTTTTTTAATAGTAAAATTGAAAATTAGTGTATGGTGATTTTTTTCCTAATTTTACGAGTAAGACGCATGAAAAAATATTTTTTTATGATTTCCAATTGAATAGCCGATTTTTAGTAAGAGAAATAACATTTAAATCTTTTTTTTAACGCTTTTTTGAATTTTGACAAAAAAATGCCTTTTTCCTACAACTGCTATGAAAAATAGCGTATTTCTCATAGTTTACTCAATTTCAAAGCCATATATTGCTCATACTGTGAGAAATACTTTTTCTCCCGCCACTTTGCCCACACTACATACATTTATATGCAGAATCAACAAAAATCCAGAAAAACTTAGTTGGCAGCTGTTCAACTTCCAATAGTTGTCACAACTGTTTTTTAAATTCTTAAAATAGTTTTTATTCATGCTTTGATAAGAATCGCAATTTCCATTAAATATTATTTTAATAAGACATACCTATTTATAATAAATAATATGGATCCTGACAGTAGTAACGATTTTGATAATACTCCGCCAGAGATGTTGGAAAAAGCTGCAAAAGTACAGTAGCGCCGGAGAGAGGTGACTCGAGAATGGGGATATAATTATTACTGTGAAATGCATCTGTTTCCCTTTATATTAGTGCGAAGTTCTCACTTAAAGAAAACGGGTTATAATATTACGTATGCTATATATTTTAAATGCAACACTTAAAAACGTATGTCGATTATAAAGTCAAAGGGCATGACGCTGTCAGATGTCTGCTTGGCTATTTAACCTCAAATTATTCTTCCTATTTCGTTTCGTATAATCGCATCGTGTTTTGTAGTTATAATAATTTATCTTTCGATTCGTAATTTATTAGTTACCATTGCATTTGTAAAACAACAGTTTTTTTCAAAACTATTATAGTTAATATTCACTATTAGGAGATAAGTTTATAATGCAAAATGTATTTCCACTTGATTGAATGCATTTATTTATTTTTACAGCAAATAATGATGTCATTAAAAGGTAAATCTTTGAAAAGCCAAACTCAAGTAATATTAATGAATATACTGCATTATTTCGAGATGGAACGCGATAACGGGGGGCCAAGTTTACGTTTAACTTCCAGTATCCAGGTACGCTAATAATTTTCACTATTTAAATTTGACAGCGCAGCTTAAATTTGAAAATATCCCAGAAACATTGACGATCTTTTGTTGGTATTCAAAATTACTAACTATATGAACCAATAACGGCATACGTTTTTAAAATCTTAAACCATGCTTTACTAAAAGATGAGTCATAAGCCACCTCACGCCGGCCCGACCATAACGTTAGATTTGTTGCCGGAAATTTCGAGAAAGAAGTATGAATTGGCATATGAAAAATTTATGGAATGGAAAAGAAATACAAAAATGAAATCTTTTTCGGAAAGTGTACTTTTGGTATACTTTAAAGAGCTGTCGAAAACTTTAAAGGCGTTTACACTTTGGTCACAATATTCATTGTTGCGAAGTACTATCAGTATGAAAAATAACATTAATATATCCATGTATGAAAAATTACGTTTATTTTTGAAAAGAAAGTCCGACAATTACGTCCCCAAAAAATCAAACATACTGACAACCGACCAATTGTAGAGATTTTTAAACGAAGCTCCAGACAAGGAATATCTACTAATAAAGGTAAATTTACTTAGAAGGAACTATTTTTAGAATTTCTTTCGCTTTTTTCTTTGAATTAACATAGCTTTTTGTAATTAGTGGGTTTTTTGAAAGATAAAACGAATTAGATAATTATTAAAAATTCTATTTCAAATTCTACTATGTACTTTTAAACAAAACTTTTAAAGTAAGGCTCACTGGTGCAGTGGATCATGTATCCGCTTGGCAGACAGGCGGCCAGGATTCAAATCCCGGACTGGACTGTTATTTTTTTTTAAATAAAATTTTACATCCTGATATTTTTATTTGTAGGTTGCAGTGGCTATTGGTGTAGCAGGGGCAAGTAGTAGAGAAGAGTTGTGAAAATTAAAAATCGACAATTTAGAGGATTTAAATGCGGGTTTGCTGGTGAAATTAGATAACACCAAAACAAAAAAGCCACGAACGTTCACTGCAACGGGAGAATTTTATAATATATATAAAAAATATACTGCTCTTCGACCGATTGATTTACCAGAAAAACGTTTTTTTTTTTTAAATTACCAGCACGAAAAATGTACTAGACAGGTAGTCGGCATTAACAAATCTGGTAGTATGGCTAAGAAAATTGTAATTTTTTTAAAATTGGAAAATCCCCATCTATATGCAGGTCACTGCTTCAGACGTTCTTTAGCAACAATTTTAGTAAACGCAGGAGGGGACGTATTAACCTTAAAGCGCCATGGAAGATGGCAATCCCGTAACGTGGCAGAAGGATACGTCGGGAAATCTATTAAAAATAAAATTAACGTTGCTAATAAAATCGTCAACTATATTGAAAAACCACTCGAACTCTTTACTAAAATGGAGACAGAAAATGCATTGTATATGAATGATCAACCCTCAACTTCTAAAATTAATATAACAAAAAATTTACTAAAAATTGTACGAATTTTACTATTAACTAAAGTTTTAAATACATTATTTAACTGTTAAGAGGTAGGATACTTTAATGTTGATTTAGTTATGCTAACCATGGAAATAAATATTAAGTTACATTATTTGTATTCTTTAAATGCGTACAGTTGTAGGAAAAGTATAGTGTGCAATATGCGGGAAAAGTACTTTTCTAACTCGTGTGTTTGCAACACTCGCCATTCAGGCTCGTGTCACACACTTCCACACTCGTGAGAAAAATTGAACTTTACTCACTTGTTGCACCATATACTATTATACTCCTCTGTAATCTTCCGTTTAAACAAACTTATATTTTTTTTATGGTAAAAAAATGTATAAAAAATTACTTTTTTCTTCAGACGTCAATAAAAGATGACATTTTAAACTTCACCTGACAACGTTAAACTTTGACATTTTCACCGGCGGCTTTTGCATCCCCTCGCAGCGGATGCAAAAGTAATGTAAGTTAATAACTCAAACACCCAATTTGGAAAACAACAAAAACAAATTTATTATTTAGAGTTATAAATATTAAAAGTACAATGATTAAAACTAACATTTTCTCCAAAATAAAATCCGCCAGAGGTTACAGTGGAGGTCACGCTGCGTTCTAAGGAAATGGTCTTTAATTCTTCCTCTTCTACATGAACTTCTGTACTCGTAGCGCTTGCACTAGGTGCAAACATTTTCAAGGCTGCCTCTTTTTTTGTTGCTAGAGAGTCTTCAATATAACGCTCAGTTACAGTGCTGGGTTTCCAGCCACCATGGCGCTTCAAGCACATTAAATCTGCGCCGTCGTCTACCAACAGTGTAGCTGAGGTTCTTCTTAGACAATGCCCTGTGTATTCTGTATAGTTCGCTAATTTTAAGAAAAAATCTACCTCCCTAAGGACACTACCTATCTTATAAATTCCCATCACCGCTCTTGCGCATTTTCCATTTCCATATTTCAAAAAAAATCGGCGATCATTCATATCTCGTGGGCGGAAAGCAACATATTTTTTATATAAATTTAGGAAAGATTCCCCTACAACTGTAAATGAATTTGCTATCTGGAATTTTAGTATGTAGCAGAGTTTTCAGGTTCTCAATGTCGTCTACCTTCATCTTCACCAATTCATCGCAACGACATGCCCCTGAGATACCATTAATCAAAACTATCTAAAAAAAATACAAAATTTCTAAAACTTACCTTCAGTGCCAAGTATTTTCGTCCAACGCTTCCGATAAAAATTTGTGAAATTGGTCTTTTGTAAATACTTTGGCCTACTTTGGGGTGTATCCTTCATTCTGCTTCTTTAGATATGCACGAAGTTTCAAGTATTTGCTTATATCTACGCCATGTCGAATGCTCAATAATGATTTTATCATCGAATATTGGGACCACATTGTCGAGCTTTTCATTTTCATTTTTGTTGCTAATTCGGCAAAATTACAGTTTCAGAGTAGCTTTTAATATTTTTTTCATCGCACCATTTTATAAATTGCTGAAAAGGGCGTTCATAGATTTTGCTCGATCTTGTAGGTAATAGATCATTTATTGCTGTATTAGCCGCTTCAGTAATTTCTGACGGTGTGTAGTGCTCCAAATCTATCATACTCCTAGCAATGTAATATTTTAATTTACACAAATAGGAACAAAAAGTTTAATAAAATACTTACAATAACACGGAGAATCTTCACAATTTTTAACTTGCAACGTCTATTTCTGCTTGGCAGAGCATGCTAAGTAAATCTAACTATTCCTCATTTTCACAACCTAATTATTTTTCCTTATTTCACATTTAAGTGTAAAAAACGTCTGAAAAAAATAGTATATTTTATGCGGAGCAAAGTGACTTTTTGTGGCTCACTAGAGAAAAAACATAGAGAAAAAAAAATTAAGACATACCCTATTTAAAATGATTTAAGAGTGTGAAAAATGTTTAAAGAGGCGTTAAATAAATATTGTTTCCATACTAAACTATACTTAAAGAAAACTATATCATACAACTATAGTCTGTCCAAACCTCCAAATTCAGTACGGGTTTTCATGGAGTAACTCTCTCTTTCACTATCTTTAGTCATTTCTAAATAACGGTATCCTTGTTCTCATAGCGAAGTTGTCAAACGTAAAATGTAGTTTAATATCAAATCAATATCAACTCGTGTACTGTCAAGTCTATTGCTTGCTTCTTCTACGATATTTATCGAATTAAGCTAACTCCATTTATTAAAAATCGTTCTTTTCAGAACTCCTACATCTCATTCACGCGTCTTATAAGATAAAGATGAATAATTTCTATAATTGTATGATTGAGGTTATTTTGTAGAATTTTGTATCATATGGAGATATGGAAGCTGAATGTGGTCCTGCAAACATAAAACGACAAAGTGGAAAACACTTCAATCGTAAGGAGAAATGCCTCATTATGAATGTACCTACTTAATTATTTCTTGGCCACAATGAACGTTAGTGCAGCTGTTACGCAAGCCAGCAAAGCTTCATGTTACACAGAGCGTAGTATCTGTGCTGTCAAAAAGGAAAAACCAAACCGGAGCTGTACTTAGTCCGAAAAAACGCATGAAACGAAAGGGTGCGCTCTCAATGATCGTCTTCGTGTATATGACCAGAATACATGGTCAATTATTCGACGTAAAGCGCGCAATTTTTTCATTGAAAACATTCCACCAACGATGAATAGTATCCTTTCTACCATTAATTGTTATGATGATCTACCAAATTTTAAACAGTACATTAGTCAACCTCTTGAAAGATATGGATTTTGAGTTTCAAATAATGCTACGCAAGGGTATCCTTGTTAAACGTGATGACATTGTAACATAGAGACATAAATACTGAAGATGCATCAGAAAGTTCCGAAAAAAGGTACTTAGCCTTTTTATTCGATCTCTAATTACATGTTTATAAAATAATGTAAACAATGTTCACTTTTTAGGTAAATATATTATATACACCGATGAATCGTGGGTTAACGTGGGGCGCACAGTTAGTAAGGCATGGTGTGACACCACTATTGAATGTGGTCGGCAGGTATTCGTTCAAGGGCTCAGTACAGGTTTAAAGTCACCAAGTGGTCTTGGACCCCGATTTGCCTTAGTTCATGCTGGTGGTGATAATGGTTTTATTCCTGGTGCGGAACTTACTTTCCTCTGTAAATATAACACAGCCGATGTGCACAATGAAATAGATGCAGACACTTACAAGAAGTGGTTTATTACTCAACTCATTGATACGTGTAAAACTCGGTTGATGAATTTATGGTCTTTAATTTGCGACTCCTCGTGTATGTGGTTGGAAAACGGCAACATTGTCACTAAATATCGTTTCAATTTAAAATATTTCAAACACGTGATACTTTAAAATTCTGGATTGGTGAAAATAATCAGGCTATGGGTTTTTGTTTTCTGGTACTTCGAGATAAGAAGTAAAACGCCATTTTGGGAAAAATGCGTAGTGTGAGGCACATGTAAAATTTGGAAAAAGTGTTCCTAAAAATTGGATTGAATTGTTCAAGAAAATTTTAACTCAGCGCCTGTTGCTGGTTTTATTCTTTTCCATATAAATAAGTCCTGTTGGGGACTTCGAATTTAGTTCGGCTTTAATTTTTTGGTTGCTTCTGCTACACTTTAGCTTCGGTCAAGAGGTAAGCTATTCACTTTTCTTATTTACTAAACTTAACATTGTTAATACAGGTGTACATGTTTTGAAATTTTACATACATCATAAAGATCATATTTTTATAAAATTTGGTTATTGATTTAAATTCTAACACGGTTATTTTATATAGGTTTTTTTTCCTGGTTCATACACATTTACTGAAGATTAACATCCTTCGTGCTCCCTAAGAGATAGTTAAATCGTTGCTGGCAACACATTTGGATATCATTCGTCAGAGGTGTGAAATGTTGGTTATGGGTCTTCGAACCTGAATGAAAACAGTGTACGATTACTCCTTCTCCTAATATCTTCCGCATTAACAGAAGAAATATATGTTACACCTACGACTCGGTTCTGATAAGTATTATTGTTGCACGCATACAAAATTTTACCTGGTGAGTGACTTTTGCTAGTTTTCTGTATCAAGAGGCTCTCGTTATCTGTACTTTACTGAAAGTTTTTATAACCATTACATTACTGTGTTTGCTACTTGTGTTAGTGTGTTATCACAATTATTTTAAGCCTGAAACTAATGCTTATACTTTATGGTTAAACCTTTGCTTAGTAATCGAGAGTAACATCATACACTTTTACCTGTAAAAGATAAGTTGGGTTATTTCCAAAGTTTCGCTTATACTTACATTTGACATTACAATCCAATTTGTACTTTATCTGTCAATCTCTAACGATTCTTATGTACTAGTTTTACTCTGATAAATAACCATAGTTGTTCAATGGTTAGAACTACTTGTGTTTACTGCACATACAATCAGCTGTTGTTGACTGAATGCTGCTAGTCGAGTTTAAATATACCATATATGTCATAAAATTTATGCAAACTGCTGGGGTTTCAATTACTGTGTAAAGCAAATTGCTTATTTAACTGTTATCATTGG
Organism: Vesta saturnalis; assembly: GCA_036346205.1. NCBI lineage: Eukaryota > Metazoa > Arthropoda > Insecta > Coleoptera > Lampyridae > Vesta > Vesta saturnalis. Next base: position 9,023,103 of record JARFJB010001166.1, read on the forward strand.
GGTGTATAACACTTGTTATTTTATTTATTTCTGAGTACAAGTTTAATAATTGTTAGTATAAAACTGTTTGAAATAGGATTTACTAAGTTGATTTTTTTGTTGGTTGGTAGCCCTATGCTTACCAATAACTGTATCAATTTGTGCTGCGCCTTTGCTAACTTCTTGTATTGCAATTGCCGAATCGGTAATGAGCTTCGCCTTTCACATATTTTTAAACGCTTCATGCTTACTATTTTGTTTATAATGCTCATGTTAACTAAATTTAATAATATTTTGTGCTTGCATAAGTAAACAACTGGGTAGACATCTAGTGCTAATTTTCGCTTTATATTCGGGGTTTAATTGCGTCCGGTTGATTGGAAACCGATAAACTAATCCGACGTAGAGCTCTTCGTGGAATATCGGGTTAAAAGATTTAAATTTCGGATAAATAATATATATATGTTTGGGTATTCTTTTCTTTTAGGGTCAACGCTAGATGCCGAACCGTATGGGGTCTGTGTAGGTACATTTTAAGTAATTAATAGTTTGCTGAAAGGTAAGTTGATTACTGCGGATTCATGTTGTAGTTATATTATTAAGTATAGTATTATTTATTGTATGGGTAATATTTCCTTACGAAGTGGTATTTATGTCAGCGAGTTGTCGCTTCATCAAGTTTTGTTTTGGTAAAGGTTTACGGATTTAAATTATTATTTATACCAGTTGTACTATTTCATAGTGGGTATATTAAAAGTGGTGTTAAACAGTTGTAAGTTCTTTCATTAATCCTGTGATCTACGATCAAATTCCTAACCAGTTCCTCATCCGTGTGGACTTAGTTCACCATTTTCTTTTAACTGTCTCTTTTGTCCTATGTGGCCGTAGCCCTTTTCTTGATAGAGGGCGATAAAGAAGTCAATCAAGTGGTGCCCTTTTAAACTTTATGTATTTCCTTTCTCCTGCCAAAACGCCCATGCATCCAAGTGCTGAACCGACCGACTGAGCTTCCGGCTAATTCCTCTTTTCCTTGTTACTGCACCTTGGTCACAAATTTCTACCAATATCCTTTTGTGCACGTAACATCATTCTAAATATACTACAAAATTCAATTATCGTTATTGACAATGCTTGTTATCACAGCAGGAAGTTAGAGAAGATTGCAACAATGGCGTGGCGAAAAGAACAAATGGTAGATTGGCTTAGTAAGAAAGAAATTGGCTACTGAAGCACAAGTGGAGGTCGTAGAGGTCGTGAGGTTCTTCGTTTGCCTCCTTACCATTGCAAATTAAACCCAAAAGAAATGGTGTGGGCACAAGTCAGACATCATATTAAAATGAATAACAAGACTTTTAAAGTTAAAGACAGAGAATAACTAATAAAATTTGGTTACGAAAAAGTGACGATTGAAAACTGTCAACATTATATGTCATGTAAATGTCGTTTAAGGTAAGATGTGGGTAGCTGATAACCTTCAAGATTAAATCAAAATAAAATATTTCACAGCGTCAGTCACATTATTTAATAGCCACACTTCGTATATCATATTACAATGGAAATAAATGATGCAGCTATAATCAAACTTTAATAAAATTGTTATATTGTTGATTTACTGCAAACTCCTTCTGTAGGCAAAGGATAAAGTTACCATTTGCTCATGATGTTGCTTATAGAGCTTCTTACACAATCCCATGTACCAAGAACGCAAAGTGCTGTTTCTCGGAAACTATTCGTCGTAGAGAGTTGCGATAAAAATTTTATTACTAAAGTGGCCAAAAAAGACCGTGGAAAATATTTTCAAATTTGTAAGATGACCGCCAGGGAACGTAACCGTCATCCAAAACTTTTAAAGTGATTTCTTACTGAAATCCACCTAGTAAATGTACCAAAAAATTATATGCTTTTTAAGGCTCAGCTTTATTCGAGTAATTTTTGTATGTCATATCTATTAAAATAAAGTGGGAGGGGGGGGTTGATTAAATGATTTTTAAATAAACAGCTGTAACTGCTAAACGACTGAATTGATTTTAATAAACTTAGTCTCGTTGGAAAGAGCATGTATTGCTCCATCAAATCCATCTCACCTGTAATATGTCTAATTTTTAGTGAAGCCGCTAGAGCGCGTTTGTGGATATAATATAAGAAAATTCCAAAATTCTCTAAAAAATTAAATGCAACAATATGACTTTTTATTCATAAAAATTAGATGAAATCATCCCTAATTAAGGTAGTGAAACCGTCACCACTTTATAATTTTTAAATAATAAAAGTTTTCATTTCAAAAATTAAAAAAAACATGTAGGGGCATAATAATCAATGCATAGAATATGCAAGTGCAGAATATGCAAAATATTAGGAGTAAGCCATTGAGAAAAGACAAATACCTAAAATCAACTTGTAAACAACCATTAAAATTTGACAGACAGTGTAATTTATGTTTGTTGGCACAAGTAAGTCCTTAAAACTACCTATAATGTCTTTTACAAATGATGAAGCTGTTGATATGATTGCGGTATATTTTGAATATCTTCAAAATGCGACATTGGCTAAGAGAGTATACTCAGCTCGATATCCAGGTCGGCGTCTACGCGATGCGAGAATCTTAGCGCGTTTAGTGCAAAATTTGCATAATACTGGAAGCTTCCGACCAAAGTTGCGAAGAGACTAGGCTATTAGAATGGAAGACATTATTGTTAATGTCTTAGCATACGTGTCACTGAATCCCCACGTTAGTACGAGAGCGTTGGATATGTCACGAACTACTATTCAAAACATTTGAAAGGATCATACGTAAGTTCTTATGTCATTGAAAATACTACTTTACATGTTTCACAATGTGTTTGTATTTTCAAATTTATAGAATGCACCCGTATTATATGGTTTTACATCAAGCCTTACATGACGAAGCCTTTGACCGACGGATAGATTATTGTCATTGGATGTTGTGCATGAACAGGGAAAACAGAATTTTTATCCGAAATTCTTTGGACGGATGAGGCCACTTTTATGGAAACGTTAATTTGCATAATATGCATTATTGGTCTGACACCAATCATCACTGGTTATACGAGGCCCAACATCAAGGTCATTGGAGTGTTAATGTGTGATGTGGCATCCTGGACGGAACTATTATAGGTCCGTACTTCTTTGATGAACCACTAAATGGTGCCGTGTTTCTTGATTTTCTGGTAAACCAATTGCCTATTTTATTAGAAGATGTACCCTTGCAATTACGGCAAAATATGTTTTTACAGCTAGATGGTTGCCTAGCACATTTATCAATAAATGTACGAGAACACTTAAATTAGTATCTATCATCCGAGGTGGATTGGACGAGGAAGTCTATTTCCTTGACCACTCCGATCCTCAGACTTAACCTGTTTGGACTTTTACCTATGAGGTCGGTTAAAAGATATTGTTTACGAAACTCCAACAACGAGAGACGATATGAAAGTACGAATTCGAGAGGCCATTCGTAGCCTGTAAAGAGCAGAAGTTGAAGCTGCTGTAATGTCCACGTATGAGCGGCTCCAACAATGCATCGAGGTCGATGGGAGACAATTCGAGCATTGAAGTAGGCATTAAGTAGGTACTTGATGCCTACTTAATGCCTACTTAAGTAGGCATTATTGCACAATAGGTCCTTTTTAGGACCATAAATAAAATGAATCAAAAGGATTCCGTAAATTTGGAATAATACCTTTCAAAAATAAATATTAGCATATGATTACATTTAATTTTTGAAATTATGAAAACTTTTACTATTTAAAAATTATAAAATAATAAAATTTTGCTTTGAATCTTGAAAAAAGACAAATAAATAAGAATAAATATGGGTGTAATACTGACTTTTTCAAATTTTATAACTAAATCTTCGATATTTTAGGGTAGGAATAAGATATCGAGATGCAGTTTTCACTAACCTATTTAGAGATGATTTCATCTCATTTTTATGAATCAAGCGTCATATTGTTGCATTTAATGTTTTAAAGAATTTTGCAATTTTCTGATATTATTCCAAAAAAACGCGCTCTAGGGGCATCACTAAAAATTAGACATATTACAGGTAAGATGGATTTGATGGAGCAATAAATGCTCTTTCCAACGAGACTAAGTTTGTTAAAATCAGTTTAAGAGTTACAGCTGTTTATTTAAAAATCACTTAATCAACCCCCCCCCCCGCTTTATTTTAATAAGTGCGTCAAACAAAAATTACTCGAATAAAGCTGAGCTTTAAAAAGCATACAATTTTTTGGTACATTTACTAGGTGGATTTCCGTAAAAAATCACTTTAAAAGTTTAGGATGGCGGTTACGCCCCCTAGCGGTCATCTTACAAATTTGAAAATATTTTCCACGGTCTTTTTGGCCACTTTAGTAATAAAATGTTTTACCGCAACTCTTTACGACGAATAGTTTCGAGAAACAACACTTTGCATTCTTACTAGCCACCCGGTATAGGGTAATCTAACCCATCATGTTGCCATGTAATGTACCCCTACATTACATACGTCTACTTAGCTTTTCGATTTGTAGTCTTTTTTGGTACATTCATCAGTATATCGCAGATTTATCTAAATTTGTATTGAGGTTAGAAATTGTCTCTCTCGTACCGTAGATATTATAACTAAACTATTGACATAATAAGTTTGGCAATCCTGCACTGTTTTTCCATAAGCCCTATACTGCATTTGGAGGTTTGGACGTGCTATAGTACCAAATTCCATATCCTAAAAGCCACGCCACTACAAAGGAAGAACAAATGAATGTTGTAATAAAATATGTATATTACAGATTTTATCTTTAACAGAGTGTACCCTAACAAAGCGTAACAAAATGAATTTAAACTATTACATCGTGTTAGTAAAACAAACTTGGTAAATTTTCACATTATTTTCCAAATTTACTCGAAAGCTAAAATAACCACTGTTTCAGATTGCATTAGTTAGAATTTACGCTCTGTAAATTTTCAGTATTTTTACGAGTAGGTGAATTGAAATAGTTGAAAGCACGTTGAAATTATATTTATTACATTAGCAATTGACACACTTAATATGGAGGTATTCACTGAAGGACGCTAACTAGATTTATGGTATAGTAAATAGAAAATATACTTTAATCTCGTCGATTACAGATGAATAAATTTTCATTATATGCACCAACTCCGCTTATTCACCTCTCTTTATGAAATAAAACGCCTACGCTTTATAGAAAATTGAGCAACCCCTCGTTCATTAATCATAAAACTCTAATGTAGTGTACTAAATGTTTCTGGTAAACTGCAAACTTTAGAATTAACGCCATTTTCAGAAAATTATTTTTATAACACAAAAGATTTGTAAATCCTTTAAGCATTTGTATTGTGTAAAATGGGTTTTTTGTGTGATTAGTTACACTTATAAACCATATTCAGACTCGAACACAATAATATTTGGTTAATACACATGGTGCTGCATCTTAAATCCCGTATTCTACGACATATAAGGATTTATATTAGAAAAAATATTAAAATGGAGCAATAAAATGCTTGCTAGACAGTACATTTTAAAAATATTTTCACAAATACAGGGTAGCTCATAAGTCCATGACAACACAAACATATATGTTTTAATAGAACACCCAGATTTGAATTCTTATACTGCTTGCTTTCAAAGATATGAAAATATTTTCACAAATGCATTAGTTACCCTTCAATTGAATAAAAAAAAGAAACTTAGAGGATGGAAACCCTTAAGTTGTCACAGTTCGCGACAATAATAAAACAGATTTGATAAGTAAATATTAAATTAAATAACAAAGAAATAATTATAACTCGGAAAGCTAAATTAAAAATAATTGAATCATCTGATCGCAAATGAATAACAGCATCCGGTGACAAGCACGAGAACCACGAATCGCGTAGGGAGCTATTTGGTTAAAACGTGACACTCTATTATTTATATATTTCTTGCCTCAGTCTATATTTCCACTTCTGACTTCCTTACCTGTCCGGTAGTAGGGCGATACCGTTAGTAGGGAGTGCTACATCGGCCGGGGCACAATTTGACCAGTAACCGATCTACTTACTATGGTATTACTCAAGAGAACAATACAATTCCCTCGGATCGACCTGGCTACAAGGGCGGTCAAGGTCGAAACAGACAGGCCCTGTTGCTCACGACTGTGCAAGGAATGAGTGGCGAGTAGGTACGTGGAATGTTAGAGGTATGCATAGTAAAGAATTTGAAATTTCGAATGTAATGTACAAAAGACACCTTGATATTCTATGTGTATCGGAGACAAAGCTCAAAGGAAAGGATGCTGTGGAGATGTAGGATAGCAGCCAAGCACTATGGTCAGGAGTTGAAACTGAAGTGCATGGCGCAAAAGGAGTTGGGGTGATCGTAATGTGAAAGAGCGACGAGATGTGTTAAACAGTACGAATTGGTATCTCCCCGGGTAATATGGGTTAGAATGAAAGTGGAGTTTCGAAGAATTCTTTTTATTGCATGCTATGCACCGGTGAATGGAGAAAGAGACCAGGAGCGTGAGAACTTCTGGAATGAAACAGAGAACGTGTTGAACGTATGTAAGCAAAACGAAAGAGTGATGATAGTGGAGGATGTGAAAGGGTGGGTAGGTGTACAGAGAAAACATACTGAACGCGTTCCATGAAAGTTCGGAGACCAAAGAGTCAACGAGAATGGTGAACGCCTGGTGAACATCTGTGTGGAGAGAAGCCTGTTTGTATACAATACATGGTTTAAACATAAAACGTGTATATGTATGCATGCAAAGAGGTGAATCTATAAGTATGATAGACGTCATAGTGTATGATGAATGGCTTAGAAACCTAGTGAAAGACACAAAAGTAATGCGCGGATCGGAGTGTGGATAGGACCAGTTTTTGGTTATATCGAGAGTGTGTTTAGGACAAAAGTGGGTCTGGAGAAGGAAAGCAAACGTAGTGCGAACGTCCAGAATTAGGATAGACAAATTAGTGGATAATGGTGCGAGAATGAAATACGCAGATGCTGTGAGTAAAAAGTTGAAGGTGAATCAAACGGTGAGGAACGAACAAATAAAAGACACTGACGTTGAAAGTGCTTGGTGGAATGAGTCGGTAAAAAAGGCAGTATGTAAGAAAAAAGACGCGTGAATGGCAATGATTTCTGCAAAAAATAAGATTGAGCAAACGCTATTGTATGAGGTGTACAGAAACAAAGAAGCGAACGAGGCAGTGAGAATAAGTAAAGAGGAAGTGATGGCTGTGGAAGGAGAGAAAATGCAGAATGATCTTGAGGGAAACAAAAAACTTCTGGAAATGGGTCAAAAATACCAAACGTGTCCCAAAACAGGACGCTGCAGGAGTGATGAATACGAGCAACGAAATAGCATGGGACGGGTGTGAAGTGAGAAAATGCTGACAAGAATATTTCTGAAAGCTGTACGGTAGTGTGGAAAATGAGACTGCAGGGTTAAATAAGGAGAATGTAGAAGGAATGGTGAGGATAAATGAGGTAGAGAAAACGGTAGGAAGGTTGAAGAACGGTAAGGGAGCAGGCGTAGATTAAATCACTGGTGAAATGCTAAAGTATGGGGGTGCAAATCTTATACGAAGATCGCGTGAAGTATTCCATGTATCCCTTATGTGTGGAAAAGTACCACTGTATAAGGGTAAGGGAGCAAGAGTGATTGTAAGAACTACAGAGGAATAAGTTTGCTCAGCGTGCCTGGTAAAGTATTTGGAAGAATTCTGATTGATAGCGTACTGAAACTACACAAACTAAGATTTTGGATGTGCAGGGTGGCTTCAAGCCAGGGAGAGTATGTGTCGATCAGATGGCTGCTCTCCAGCAGGTGATTGAAAAGCATTTAAGGGTATAAAGTAAGCTGTACTGTGCATTTGTAGATCTGGAGAAAGCATACGACACAGTGAATAGGGAAAAGCTGTGGAAAATATTAAATGAATATGGCGTAAATAAAGGTCTAATAAATAGAATAAGGGCAGTATACAACGGTGGTGGGGCATGTGTTAGGGTGAGAGAAGGTGTGAGTGAACACTTTAATATTGAGCAAGGAGTGCGTCACCGTGGTTGTTCAATGTATACATGGATAAATGTGTTAGACAAGCATGTACCGATACAAATGGTGTAATGGTTAGAGACGTAAATGTACGATTTTTGGTGTATGCAGATGACACAGCCTTATTAAGTGACAGTGTGGATGAGCTACACACCGCTCTGAGGAAGTTTGATACAATCTGTGAGATCATGGACCTAAAGGTAAACGTGAACAAAAGTAAGATTGTGGTGTTCAATCGGGAAGGTGGAAAGGAGAGTAGATTATTTACCCTGGAAGATGAAATTGTGGAGCAAGTGGAAGAGCTGGTATATCTGGGTAGAATGTTTACTGCAAATGGCACAACGGAGGGCTAGATTAGACGAAGAGTCAATGCTGGAAGGAAAGTGATTGTAAGAATCTGGACGATAATGAGAAACGAAAGCATGAGCGTAGCTGCGAAAGGAGCAATCTATAATGGCGTGTTTGTCAAAAAAAGCACGAAAGAAAAATAATTTCCGTGAGTATGGAATTCCTGATAAGCGCATGTGGTAAAACGAGAAGGGACAAGATAAAGAATGAATGCATAATGACGGAGTGTGGCGAGGAAAAGACGATGATGGATAGATATAAAAGTAGTACATTACGTTGGTTTGGGCACATTGGGAAAATGAACAACGCAAGATTAACGAAGAAAATGTGTGAGTGAAGTTAGAGGAAAGGCCTGGTCTGGTAGGCCACGTAAAATTTAAGTGAATGTAGTAGAATGTATGATAAAGGAAAGACAAATAAGAAGTTTTAAAAATAAAAGGGCATGTCAGAGACAATGTATGAATCTTGTGGAAGCTAGAGAGGCATGCTGAGATAGGAAAGAATGGAGAAAGATTGTGAATAAAAAATAAATAAGAGGCAGGGATTATTTTGCCTACCCCGCAAGGTAATGGCGTGCAGGTTAAGTTAAGTTAATACAGGGTGGCCCATAAGGCCATGACAACACAAACTTATATATTTTTTAAAGGAACGCCCTATATATTATTCCAGATTTAAATTCTCATGCATCGTACATTACGTCAACAAAATTTCAGCATATTATACCCGCTTGCTTTCAATGATATGACAATTCCATTGTCTGAATGGATATGTGTTGATCACTTTGTATCTTTTAAGAAAAAACGAAATTAATTATTATTTGTAGCAGGATATTTTATGTATATGGTCTATTTTATTTTTATACAGGTGCTTATACGAAATATCGGAAGTCGTATACAGTATGGTCCAAAACGAGAATCGTAGATTTCCGTTAATACAGGGTGACCCATAAGTCCATGACAATACAAACATATATTTTTTAATGGGACGCCCTATATATTATTCCAGATTTGAATTCTCATGCTTCGTACATTACCTCAACAAAATTTCACCATTTTATACTTGCTTACTTTCAATGATATGACAATTTCATTGTTTGAATGGACATGTGTTGATCACTCTGTATCTTTTAAGAAAAACGAAATTAATTGCTATTTGTAGTAGGATATTATGTATATGGTCTATTTTATTTTTATACAGATGATTACACAAAATATCGGAAGTCGTATACAGTATGGTCCAAAACGGGAATCGTAGATTTTCTCGATATTTTCAAATGGAACACCCCACATTTTTCATCGAAATGGTATAGCTTATTCGCTACTCTATCAATTTTATTAAGAATTCCCTAAAATTCAAACCCACTCGTTTTTTAGTTAAATAAAATTCATACCTGACACACAATCAGGGTTTCGTTCTGAGTATAATTGTACGACATTAATTTAATTAATTACGAGTCAAATTTGTTCTACCAATGAACAAAATCAGCTTTACTTGTTGATAAAACTTGACTATAGTAAAGTGTTTGACACTCCAAACTACAACATTTTATTGTCAATACTAAAATATTTAGGTTTAGTGATTCGGCACTAAACGTTGTATCGACATTTACTACAAATAGGTCTCAAATTGTGTATCTGAATGAGCAACGATCGAATCCTCTATTGGTTAGTTCTGGAGTACCGTAAGGCTCTGTATTAGGCCCGCTTCTGTTTATCAGTTATACCCTTCACTTTAGCAGCTGCTTAAAATATTGTCACTGTCATTTATTTTCAGGGGACACACAGTTGTCGTACAGGTTTGATTCCGATGAGATCAATTCAATAAATTGTTTAGTAAACCAAGGCTTAAAATCATAAATTGTAACTAGCACAAAACATTCTTTACTAGTGAATCCTAAGAAACCAGCCCTTATGCTTTTTGGTAGAAACAAAAAATGTGAAACTGCTTTAAAGCTTCTAAATATTAAAGTTGGTAATGTGGAACTACAATGTACTGATTTACTAATATGTACTAATTTAAAAATAATTTACAGTAATCGGAAAATATTAACGCAAATAAAAATGCTGCCTATTAACCGTTTAGTTTTATCCCATTTTACATAGATACTGTGTCGATTCTAAACGTATTCAGAAAGTACAAAATTCTTGATTTCGCTTAATTTATGGTGTAATGAGAAAAGAGCACATTTTTCATAAGTTAAGGGAAGCAGGTTGGCTAAACAGAACGGTAGACGTCAACCACATGCTGCTGCATGCTGTAATTACGAGATGAGATCTCCGCCGTATCTTTATGACCTGATACAGTTTAGGACGGATGTTAACTCATCGGGGTTTAATAGTAATACCACGTCATATCATTGTTCTTTCGTAGATCGTTTCAGTACAATGTTGTAAAGGTGTACAACTCTGTTCCATTTGTATTAAAGTCTAGTAGCATAAACTAATACTACTTTAAAAAACAGTTCAGTAAATATTTAATTAATTAAGACGAATTATTCTTTTGGAAAATACTTATCGTGTAGCGCATATTTTTAATAATGAATTCGCGTGTTTAGAACAAGAATGTTGATTAAGTAGTGGCGATGGCAAGAACCGACAACCAAAATTTGGATCAGGGTTAAGTGGAAGAGCAGGTGACCTTTATCCATTCTACCTGAACTACGCCTTGGGATTCAAGAAAGGTACAAAGATTTATGTTATTATTGTGAAACTAATGTACATTTAAACATTGTTACTGCTGCCTCTGTTGAGTAAAGACATGATTATTATTATTATTGTTATTATTTTTTTTTTTGTATATTGGGCATCGATAACTAGGATCATCTTCATTTCATATGATTTGTTACTGTTGCTTTATTTTCTGCGTTATATATTGCTAAATAGTTTAATATCTTTTAGGAACTTAATTGTCCTCCTCGTCATATCGTCTGTCAGTACTAGAGCCTCTTTAAAGTTATTTGGTATTTGATTCGTAGTTCGTTGGATTGTATACATTGTACATTCAGTCATTATGTGACTGACTGTAAGGTCGACCTTACAATTTTCACATATTGGTTTCTCCGTTCTTGACATTCTTGGGGATAGCATGTACGGGGAAGTTATTTTTTAAGCTTGTCGGGCTGCTTTATCTGCCAGTTCGTTACCAGATATACCTGTGTGGCTTGGAATCCACATAAGGTGTATATCGTATCCGTGTTCTCTAATACTGTTTAGTTGCGAGATGGCTATGCTGGTAAGGTCATCTTTTTCCGATTTGTGTTGAATTGACAGTATACTGCTTCTTGTAATCTGTGCAGATTATAGATTTTTTCGAGACGATATACATATATGTGAGGCTTGCATGATAGCGAGAATTTCAGCTGTGTAAATGCTCGTCTCCTTAGATAAGGTTAAACAGGATGTTATTTCCTCGTTTGTGACTACAGAGCATCCGATTCCTTCGTTTGTTTTGGATCCATCTGTATATATGAAATGGTAGGCTTTGTATGAATTTTGGACTTCCTTTAAAGTCTTCTAAAAGTACTATCGACGGTGTACTCATTTGATAGTGCGTCAATGTTTCAATAACCGACGAATTACTTTCCAGCCATGGTGGTGCTTCTTGTATTCCAGCCTGGAAAGTTGCATTCTGTTTAGTTCTTCTTTGTATCTAATTGTTGCTGGCGTGGTAATTCTGAAGTGGTTGTTAAATATAGGATGTATAGAGGAATTAAAGATAATGGCATATCCAAGATGATCTGGTTGCCTGTGTATTCTAGCTCAGTAACACAATAGGAGATAAGTTGTCCTAAGCGAAAGAGGTTGAAAACCTACCTCAAACCTTATTGATTTGTGTGGACTGGTTGATTGATAGCCGTACGCTCTCGCATTGTATTGTTTCCAGTCGATGTAGCAAGGTTTTACGTGCTGAGGAGTATACTATTGCACCGTATTCTATTTTTGACAATATCATGGATCTATACACCCTTAATAGAGTTTTCCACTCACTTCCCCAAGATGTTGGATAAAACTTTAATAATGTTTAACGCTCGTTTGCATTTGGTTAGCAAATCTTTTATATGATCTTTCCAGGATAGTCTTTCATCCAAAATAACTCCCAAGAATTTTTTTTTGTGTATTACGGGTAATGATAGTCTTCTAATTTCAGAAGTTTCCATATTACACGAACGTACGTAGCAGATATGGATATGAACCGTTTTAGACGTAGAAAACCTAAAACCGATTGATTTGGCCGCATTAGATATCATATTAATTGTCTCTCGAACTTTCTGTGTTAGATCTCCATCTTTTGGTGTTGCGTAAAATAGGCACAGATCATCCACGTACAATTGCATTTTTACGCCTGTTTCAGTTGCCAGTAGCTTATTAGCTGCTACTGAAAATAGTGTCACACTTACAGAGGAACCCTGTGGGATTTCATTGGTTACTGAACCTGTCTAAGATTCTACTTCACCGATGCGTACCTGTATCTGTCGGTTACCTAAAAAATCTTGGACAAAGTGTGCTGAATTACCTCTTACGCGCTCGTGTATAGTTTTTAAGATGTCGTATCTCCATGTACAATCATAGGCTTTTTCAACGTCAAAAAATACTGCTGACGAATGGTGTCTTTGAGCGAAAGCTGTTTGTATGTGATCGTCTAATAACACAACATTATCGAGTGCGCTCTGACGTTTCCTGAAGCAAAATTGATGTGGGGATAATAAACGATGGTACTCTAAGGACCACATTAGTCTGGTGTTAATCATCTTTTCATATAGTTTCTCCATATAGCAGGTCAATGAAATTGGACGGTAATTTTCGGGTGTGTCGTTGCGTCTGTTTGTCTTCAGAATTGGAATTATTGTAGCTAGTTTCCATTCATTGGGATACGTTCCGGAACGCCACATTAAATTATATAGGAGAAGAAGTGATTTTAAACTGTGTTCTGGCATCTTCTTAATCATTTGGTATGTAATACCCTGTTTGATACCATTTTACCCTTATAGTGTAGTTGTGGTAGCATGGAATAGGTGCTGTGTCCAACAATACTCTTTATTTTCTTCCATAGAGCTTCCGGAGGTGTCTGAGTAGACAGAGAACTTACATACTTGTGCCAACATCAAGCTTTTTGCTGAAGTATTAGGCGACGTACAATTTCTCGGTGTCGCTTAAAATTTGTGCAATTTTCCGCGTTGGGTCTTCGTTTAAAACTGCTGAACGTCTTCTTTTTCTCCTTAACAGCTCTACAAATATCGTTATTCCACCATGGGACGGATGTTTTGTAGTGTGTTCCCTTGGTTATCGGGATACTGTCTTTTGTCGCTTTAAATATTTTAAAGGTAATTTCTTTCACGCTGTTCTCCACATTTTCAGATAATTCTATTACATGCATACAAGACGAAAATTTTTCCCAGTCTGATTTATTGACATTCCATTTTGATTTTGTTGTATGGGATGAAACGTATATATCCGCATATTTCATACAACAGTGTAAAAAATTTATAGCTAATTATAGAAATAATTCACCAGGTCACGAAAACTGTGCATTAAATAAATTGTTGTTCGAAGTTTGCTGCTCCAAACTAGTTTGTACTTCCACGGATATTCAAATTGCTTAACTTGGGATAAGGTAAATAAAAAATTAATAAATCGTTTCGCCGATCCCAGAAACGAAACATTACTAGAAAATTATTTAATAACGTGTATTCAATTAACAGGCGAAACTTACGATCAATATTATGAAAAAATTAAAAGAAAATTGCAACAGTTGTTAGAACACGTAACCATAAATGAAACAGATGTTAACCTTAAAAATTATAAAACTAATGCCTATACAAAAAAGGCTTTATTCACCTACATGGCAGGTTTATTAGAACCACATAGGTCTTTTATATCTTATAAAAATGTAGAATCACTAGAATATTGTTTACTTCAGTTAAGAAACTGTGATAATTATAAACAACAGGTTAATTATCGATGTCCTAGGACACGTAATTACACCACAAGGTATAAAACCTAACCCCGAAAAAATTAAAGCTTTAGAAGAATACCTACTTCCGAAAACAGTAAAAGAAGAGCTTTCTTTGGATTTGTCGGATATTACAGCGGATTTATAAAAAACTTTGCTAAACTTGTACAACCATTTACCAAATGTTTTAAAAAGAATTCAGAGATTCATGGCACAGATCAAAATTATTTGCAAACATTTTATCAATGCAAGGAATTACTAACCAATGCACCAGTATTAACGTATCCAGAAAAAACTCTTCATGTTACAACCGATGCATCCAATGTAGCCATAGGAAGAGTTTTATCGCAAAATAACAAACCAATTGCATTTTACTCGAGGACTTTAAATAGTGCTGAACTCAATTATTCAACTATTGAACGTGAATTGCTAAGTATAGTAGAAACCACGAAACAATTTAGGCCATACATTTACGGAAAACAATTTATAATAGAAACAAATCATATGCCGCTAGTTCGGTTATTTTCCCTTAAGGATCCGAATTCCAGACTAGTTAAATGGTGATTGAGACTCGAAGAGTTTGACTACAAAATACAATACAAGAAAAGCAAAAAAAAATTAATACAAAGGAAACCTCAAACGATCCAAAACTAGAGCTTATGTCAATAATCCGAAATGTTGACGAAAACCATTCGTCCGATGATTTAGAAGAATCATTGAACAGAACAAAATGATCAATCGAATAATACACAACATACATCTACTGAAAATCCAATATTCGCAATACCAATCTCTGAGAATCCAGTAAATCATTCCAGGTATCGCGTAATCTCAAAACTAGGAGATCAGTATAAAATAGAATATCAAAGACCATTCTTAAAACATAACTATGTTGTTAAGATTAGGCAAGGTAACGAACTGGAAAATATTTCGCGAATGTTAAAGGAAATCATAGATCCAAAAAACTTATACGGAATATACTTTAAAGATAAGGAATTACATTCAAAATTTTTTGAAATAACAAGTAATTTATTCAATAACAAAATGAAATTTGTTAAAAGCAACCTTCTAACAAAAGATATAGAACAATCGAATGAACAATGCGAAGTATTAGATAAATATCATTTTATGGCAAATTAGAAACCTATAATCACTTAAAAACTAAATATTACTGGCCTAACTTGAAAACCACGATCAGCAAAGTAATTAACGAATGCGAAACTTGTAACGTTAGTAAGTACGATAGAAATCCATATAAAATTCAATTTTCTGGACCTTTACTCGCAAGGAAACCTTTCGATGTAGTACACATTGATACATTTAGTTTCGAAGGAAACAAGTTTTTAACAATAATAGACCTCTTTTCGCGATATACACAAGCCTATTACAAAACAGACGCATCAGGATTAACAGTGTTAAATAAGTTGAGACACTATTTTCCGCACCACGGTTACCCAAAGATAATCGATTGCGACGAAGGAAGGAGTTCAAGAACAAGGTCTTCCAAGAATATTGCGCTTTATTCAAAATCGAATTGCATTTCACTAATAACTATAACAGTAACAGTAACTCTTCAATAGAAAGAGTACACTCCACCATTTTATAAAAATTAAGAGTTATCAAGATTAAAAATAGAAACGAAAGTCGCCAAAATTCAATGATATCGGCCGTATTAATGTACAATCAGTCTATACACTCTGCAACGGGTTATACACCTTTTACTCTACTGTACGGGCCTTACGAAAACTTAAATGCACATGAAATTGATTTAAACAAAACCGTGTACTAAAAATTACAACGGAAAGCGAAAAACCAAATTGTTACCATTCTACGAACACTTATTTCACAAACAATTAGAAAAGGGCACTAAAACTCTAGAAAATAAAAATAGAGATAAAGAAAAAACCATTGAAAGGAATGAACCAGTAGCCTGTTTTACACGGCAAAGAATTAGAAAAACAGTTCCGTGCTTTGATAAAGTAAATGTAACATCCGTTAATAAAAATAAAACCAAAGGGCTCAGAGAAAATTCAAATAGACCAGCGAACATACACACAAGAAAAATTAAACGTATTAAAAAGAAATTTTGTTTGCAGAATTTGCCTGGCAATCCAGAACCAGGGCCTTCAAATTGAAAAATTTAATACAAATGGGTTCATTACCGAAGACATAGGCCCAGTCAAATAAGTTTTACTTCTATATTAATATAACAGATTTATTATCAAATATTAAGTAAGATAGTAATTTTAGACACAAATTCAAACGTCATGGTCCAGAAATTAGTTCATGTGTTAAAAGAAAATTGTAAGTTAATAGAAAAACAATTATCTAAACTTAAACATAAAAGAAAACGTGGTCTTGCCAATATTATTGGTACAGTAATAAAATATATTACTGGCAACAACGATTTAACTGAAATTAATAAACATCTCAATCCACTATATAAAAATTAAGATCAAATTATTCAACAGGTAGGTAAATACACTTCATCTGCTAATCACATCACTGATGGGTACTCTAAAGACTTGGAAACAATCCAGAACAACACTGATTTATTTGTTAATGAATTAAACAAGGTGAACAGTATTCTTGACACAGTTAATTATTCAATACAATAATTATTTAAGTTCCAAATTATTGGAAATCCTTCAAATTATTGAAAAAACAATTTCTTTAGCTTTTTCTGAAATAACAAATCTTGAAATTATGTCTGATATAGAAATAATTGAAATTATAGACCATTTAAAATTAGATTATAAAAAGACGGGGATGCCTGAATTAGAAGAAATCCATATATTTAAAATACCGGAATATTCAAAGTTTAGAATTTTGTCAACAGAAGATTCGATTACATGTATGTTGTAAATATCCATCCTCAATTCTTCAATATTCCAACACAAAAGAATTTACCCGATGCCTGATCAGGAAAACAAGGTGTTAATACCGCCGTTCCAACATCACCTTCAAGGTGTAAGAAAAGAACTATGGACTCATGAAAAGTGTAAAGTTATAGAAAAACAATTTGTGTGTTTTGAAAGAACAGAAACGAGTAAGTGATCCATAACTTATAACAAAGATTGTATATAGGCCGTAGTCAATAACAATTATAAGTTATATGCTCAATTAGACAACGGAAAAATTTTAGTATCAGTTAAACAAGATTTAGAAATAATTGAAGAATGTCACAACGAAATTAATAACTTTAGAGTAATTTATAATGCTTTTGTATCATCCGGAAGCAACTGCAAATTTACAATAGATGATCAAACTTTTGAAAACACATTTGTTAATTTTACTTACAAGAATCCTATAGAAATTAATAATTATAAAGCTCACTTGGCTGTAAAACTAGAAACAAAACAATTAGGAAGCTTGAAAACCTTAAAAGTTAAATACTAATTTAAAAATTAATCCTTTAGTGCATGTTATGCATTTATCTATAGCTTCTATTGTAATTATTTTATTAGTCATGTTTTGTATTTTAATCTATGTATTTAGAAATAAGATACGTAATAGAGTTAAGAAACAAAGACAAGATAAAGAAGTGATTCCTTGATAACTTAGCATGACGACATTCTGTCTTAAGGGGAAAGGAGTTATATTCTCCGTATTTTTGTATAATATATATCATTATATAAATAGCTAGTATAACATATCATTCTGTAAACAATAGTCAAACATCAATTATTAATTGTCTCATAAAATATTATCACATGGAAACTTTCATATTTGTTATTAGTGTAATTTATCAATTCTTAGAGATGTTGGTTATCTTAAGTAAATTAATGATGTTATATGAGACACTGCATTGATAACAATAGTCAGAGTTCATATTAACTTATACTTAGTGAGGTCTCAGTTTTAATTGTAATAATTTATTTTTAAATAAATCTTATTTGCAATAAAAACGTAATTATGTGTAGGTTGGAAGGTAAAGAAGGATAATAGGAAAACAAAAGCCAATGTTGATCGAAATAGTAAGAAATTAAATGAGTCGGAAATATTTTCAGGAGAACTTAATTACAATTAAAAATTATTATTAATTTTATAAAATACATAAATAAAAGGTTTACCTCGAGTAGGATTTGAACCTATGGCCTGTACTTCGCTAGAGTACCGTGCTAAACAACTGCGCTATCAAGGTTCAAGCCCCAATCGATGTAAACTTTGTCTTCATGTATGTAGAACTGATGTAAACTAAATATAATGAGATTACGATCAGTAATCGATGGTTGAATATTGGAGACACACATATTATTGGGAACTAGATTAAGTTTAAGTATAAAGTATAGAAGTATAAACAAATAGTATTGAAGTGTTTCGTATAAAAATCATCTGTGCATTGACACCAAAAATGAACGGAGATGATAATATTACAAAACAGTTGTTACATACGTTAAAATTGTTTTTATTTATAGAAAAATCACATAATATTAATTACACTTATATTATGCTCAAGGGTAATATAAATGGCAACAATTAAGTTACATCAACGGTACGAAAGTATAGATCAACTTATAAATGATGTTAAAGTTAACTTTGTTTGCAAAAATAAAGTTATGTATTGTCAAAAGAATGACAACAACTTACACAAAAAAGTCAAATTTTCGAAAACTATGCTACCAAGGTAGAAAATCTTTTAAGTGAGTTGACTACTTCACAATCAGAGGGTAATATAAAAGCCTTGGATATTTTAAAAAGGGTAAAAAAGAAAGGACGCAATGAATGAAGCGAGGAATGCCCAAGTTCAAGTAATTTAGAAAAGTTAATAGTAATTATAATCGTAAAACTTAAAAAAAAACACATTTCAAACATAAGTTCTATGACAATAATTTTAGGTCAAACGTTTTTAATAAGAAAGATATTTAATTGGTTTTTAGCTGAAAATACTTTTACCAGTTTCAAATTAATGTTTTTCACAACTTTGGACTTACATTATGATTTGATTAAAATTTGTTTTTGATTGTGACATTTTTCGCTGTTCTTCGTCTGTTATAGGGTGTTCTGGTTTGTCATTTTTAAGGCAGTTTAATAATATTAAAATTAAAATTAATTCCGTAGTTAGCGTTTTCAACTAAGTTCCCTAACTATTACACCGTTTTCAGATTTCACATGTTTATTTGACATCTGAAATAATTTTTTTAATGTATCCGAAACACAAATACTTCAACATGTATTATTTTGTTTTAACACAACTAGCAGATCTCGAATACAGTTGCAAATCGGCGTAGGGTATGTTACGTAAACATTACTTACAATTGTATGGCATTCATACGTGAAATAGAAATTGGGATAATTCACTCAAAAAATTTAAGTTGACATGTGCTTTGGTTTTTTGAGCATTCCTGTTCAATATTCAAAATTCTAATAAAGGAAAGTAATAGGTAAGGGACATGGTCCAAACAACTATCATAGATATACATGCCAATAATGATGGTATTTAAAGTGTATCATTCTTTTTGCCACACTACACACAAAATATTACAATATGATTTAATAACATAAAATAAACAATAGAATAGAAGAGTAATAACTTTTTTAATATCCAAAAGCGCACATGTTCGTTATTTTGAAACTACGTAAAAGAATGTTAAAAGAATAAAAGCACTTATGTAATTTCAGCTTCGTCTATGCTATTATCATCGATTTTATTGCTAAATTGTAGGTAATCGGCACTGCAGGAAATGTAATATTCCTTTTATCGTAGTTATAATACAACTTATAAAGCAGAAATTCAATAACTGTTGTAGATAAGCTGGTAATTATGAATAACTATTATTGGATAATATTTTATGCATTTTAGTTAACATTTAAGTAGGCGGCTTCAAGTATTATAAGTTTTTAAACTTTTCGCGAATATTTAGGTGATTTGAAAAACGTAAAATCCGACATTTAATGTAGATATTACAATGAGAACAATAGTTATTTATTACACAAGTCTATAAAGAGGCTTTTTAACCATGGGATCGTTTAATTTATTTTCCTCGTCGTATTCAATATTCTATTTATTTCTATAAGAGATTGTAAGAAGAAAATAAAACATACGATTTTAGTAGTAGCTTTGTTTTGTTGTAATAGTAGGTTTTGGTTACACTGGTATTCCCTAGTAACGGTACAAAGTTCTTATTGTGAATGCGAAAGAACTGTTTGAAAACGAATTTAATGAGAGAAATATGCGATCAGACATATAAGAAGAAAGATGAGGGCAAGAGATAATGTATTGATTTATGAGAAATGGTAAATGAACACAGACATTTCAAAGCAAACAGAATTACAGCACGAGAAATGGTTCTTTAGATCCACCTGGTTCTGGTAGGCTTCGTAAGTTAACCAAAACTGTATAGACGCGCTAAGTCCTGGAAACTCATGGTTCAAAAGTATAGCTACTTGAAGTTGAACTACTTTAAGTTTATAATATAACGTCAGTATATCCTGCTAAGTGTTTAATCAACACGTCACATAAAATGGGAGGAATTAGTTAGTTCGACTAGTAACTCAGCCAAACGGTCCTGAAACCGCAGAAAACACCGAATTCGGAATAAAGGTAAACAATATATTAAAAAATTTTTACCTTTAACCTTTGGATGAACGAGTACTGCAGTAGTTAATACCGTTTAAATTCCATCCTCGTAATTGCAGCACAGCTCCCAATAGTAATTTACGAGCAGTCCCAATTAAGAGCATATCGTAGTAAAACGAAAAGCGAGACGAAAGGTACACTAACGGATACTCAACGACTAGGTGAAGTAAACGTAAAAAATGACAGGCGAGAAGAAAAATAAAAAAACTAGAAATAGGGTAATATATATATATATATATATATATATATATATATATATATATATATATATATATATATATAATAGCAATTTACCTCTATAACGTTTTTTTACCTCTACAGATCGAAGACGAGTTACGATTTACCATGAACTGGTTAAATATACTTCTTTTAATTTAAATATCGTATTTTAAGCCTCAAAGAAAGATTTTAGTTATAACGAGATTGAAGAAAATCGTGTGTGTATAATATATTTTTTAGGTCCGCAATACTAGCGATTTTATTACTTCACCAAACAAAGAAATAATTGTTTGAGAAAATTTCTATAAATGGTGATTTACACCCCCGAAGAACAGCAACCAGAGACATTTTCTAAAATATATTTTACACCACACAAAATTTCCTTATAATATTCTAAAATAGTTAAACAGATGTATTTCAATAAAGCATGTTTAGTAATATGTAATTATTAAATGGTATCACCATCTAGTGGTGATACAGCAAAGTGACGGATACCTATAAAATATAAGAATGTACAGCTAACCAGAACCCACGTATAGATGATACTAGTAAGTTTATTTTAGGAAATTTTATAAAAAACTCACAAACCAAATTTCTTAGACTGCGGCTCCGTTACCACTCATACTATCTAGAATTCGACGAGTTTATAGAATTTCGCATACAGTTGCACAAAAAAGAAAGTTAAACCAATTTTGGGTTATACCTGCCGCAAGCAGCGCAGTGTAAATAAACTATTCCCTACGATAAAGCATACATAGGTTTTGGCGTAGCAATTACTATTACCACAGACATCTGTCGATCGTGAACTGGGGTCTGTCTTGCGTTATCAGAGTAACCTTCTCTGCACGTTTCTAATTTAAGCCAGTCCTGAATATCGACCGGTAGTTTAAGAGTTAAGTAGGAAAAAAGCTAATCGTGGAGTTAGGGCTTCTATCGTCACTAAAGAATGCTTAATAATCACTAAAATGCAATTAAAAAACAGTTTCTTATCTAACAAAAATTACAGTAATGTGTTAATTAATTTAGTGACCGATTATATTAACAATAAGGTTTGTAACTATGTGACACAGATAGAACAAACTGCTAACTCGTTAACATATAACTAAGTGAACAATTTACAACTATTAAATATAAGTTAGGAATATATTAAGATTCTCAAGTAGCTCAAAACCAACAAGTTTCGATATAAATAAATTAAAATATCACCTTCAGGGAGGAAAAATTATACAATAATGGTCAAATATTAATTAATGTGTAAAAATATTTAAAACTATTCTACTTTAACGTCATGGTCATGGTTTAACGTCATTGGGACCATGTAGAACTAGGTTTAAATATTTTTACACACATTTTAATTTATTTATATTGAAACGATAGCTACGTATCCGACCAGGTACCTGAAAAAACAACGAAGAAGAAAATTATGGATTCACGAATTGATGAAGAAACCCAGAAAACACTGATACCGAGAGAAAAGTCGTTTAGGTGCCCCACTACAGCCGATTGTTAGCTCTGCTGGATCACCGCTACAAGCGCTAACTAAGTACCTTACGCAGTCACTACAGCCACTCACTAACAAGTCTACATCTTACGTGAAAAACGCCGACATTGAGATTCTGCAACAGCCCACGATTAAACCAGGAGAGCTTATAGTCAGCTTCGACGCAGTATCACTGTTTACAATTGACCAGTCGACGAGGCACTTGAGACCATCCAAAGGAGACACAAACCGGCTGACCATATAATAAGTTTAGTTAGACACTGTCTAACCAATACCTATTTTATGTACAATGGACACCGTTACAAGCAGAAAGCAGGATCACCAATGAGGTCACCTATATCTCCAGTCATTGCTAACCTATTCATGAAAGAGTTCGAAGAGAAAGCACTACACTCAGCAGCATATAAACCGACGCCATGGTTGAGATACGTAAATGATACATTTGTTATCTGGAGCCACGGACAGGAAAAACTCAGGGTATTTTTAGAACACCTCAACAACGTGCACATAAATATCAAGTTCACAATGGAAATAGAACAAAATGATCAGTTACCGTTTTTGGACGTTCTAGTTAAGAAGAATGAAGACGGACGTCTAGGCCACACAGTCTACAGGAAACCCACGCACACGGACAGATACATCAACGCCAAATCGCATCATCATCCAAATCAACTCAAATCTGTCATCAAGACGCTGATCAATCGATCGAAGAAATTAGCAGACGCCGACAACATCAAAGAACAGATGACAAAAATAAGAGAGAAGCTTTGATTAAAAATGGATTCCACCACCACGACATACAAAAGACTTTGAGGCCTTCAAGTAGAGAAAACAAAGAACCCGCTGATCCTGCAACTGCCACGGCGTACCTACCATACATCAAAGGGATAACGGACAAAATTAGTCGTATTCTTAAAAAAACATAAAATCGATACAACTTTCACGGCGTATCGAAAAATTCACTCGATCTTAAGAAATCCTAAGGACAAGATCTCGTTGGAGAGTCAAGGAGTGTACGAGATTCCATGTGGAGGCTGCGGCATATCGTACATTGGATAGACCAACAGAAATCTCAGCGCAAGGATAGAAGAACACAAAACCGCGGTTAATAAAGCTCAAGCGACATCATCCTTGGCCCAACACGTAACCACAACAGGACACAAAATTAAATTTGAGGACGCAAAGACTTTGGTAAGCATCGAGCACTTTACAGCTAGAATTATCAGAGAAGCCATAGAGATTGAGAAACAACCACATAACCTCAACACAAGAGACGATGCTCTGAGACTACCATCGATATGGAAAACATCATTAATCCCTAGACAACTAATATCCACAACACCTAGAACAGAACCAACAAAAGAAGAAGTAAAAACAGTGAAATCGGTGAAGGTAGTAAATGCAGGAAAAGCAGTTCAAGCAGTGCAAGCAGTGAAATCAGTGAGTGAAAGCAATAGGGTACATAAGCAGCAGCACACACAACAGGAAGTTAGTTCAGTTCGAGTAACTCGAAGCAGGAGTAGACAGTTACCAACCTGAGGATGGCAAATGAGACTTTGCCGAAACGTCGTTTTGCAACAAACGGTCTTTTGGAGACCAGAAGAGCTACGCGGGTCAACACCCGAGAAACCAGCAGTACATACAGCAACCGCGAAAACCTACAGATCAATATATATATATATATATATATATATATATATATATATATATATATATATAGCGTGTGCGTGTGCGTGTGTGCGTGTGTGCTGTGTGCGTGTGTGCGTGTGTGCGTGTGCGTGCGTGCGTGCGTGCTTGCGTGCGTGCGTGCGTGCGTGGGTGCGTGCGTGCGTCCGTGCGTCCGTGCGTGCGTGCGTGCGTGCATGCAGGCGTGCGTGCGTGCGTGCGTGCGTGCGTGCGTGTGCGTGTGTGTGTGTGTGTGTGGGTGCTATTCAGTTATTAAACTTATTTTGGGAAAATTGGTTTTGAGCTACTTGAGAATCTTAATACATTCCCAAATTTGAGAAATGGATTTTATTTCAAAATATTAGGAATATACATTTTAGGCAAGTAAAATATTCACACTGAAGTTTCCAGTAATATTACAGTTATATAAGTAAGTAATATACAATCCAAGTAACTTCTATGGAAGTAATTATATGCAGTGCACAATCTGCTCAATCTCCCTAGTGTAACAATAGTGGTCTGATGTTATTTAACTAGATAAACAAGCGCACGAAACTAATGAAAGTTTTCTCGAGTAGTATAAAATCGTGTAACCTCTGGTATCAGATGGTAAGATGGGAAAATGAATGTATATGGTTGAAGTGTTTAGAATTATTTACTGAACACGTGTACGAAATTGTTTTTTAATTCATAACGGAGATTTACCTCGTGAAGAAATAACAGTTATTGCAAACTAAAGTCCTTTATACATACATCCCCAAAATTGATGGGTTACGCTTAATTGACATACAGGCCAGAAATCTTTTAAAGTATGTTTTAAGAAACGTGTTTTATCATTATTCCTTTTTGGCAGAAGTCCATTGTCAAAAATAAATTCGAATACTACTTATACCGCTAGATGGCGATAATGTACTAAACATGAATTTATCAGTAATTAGTAATTGTAATAGTAATTGTTGTAGAAATAAGAAAATAAATAATTATTTATCATAATTTGTACGTACATTACGCTAATGGCGTAATGTACGAATTTACCTAAGATAAAAATTTACACAAACTTTTCAGTACAATGATAAACGATAAATTAAATTATTAAAATTAAATGATTTTTATTCATTGATGTAATTAATTTTAATTTTGCGTATCCCATTCATAAATGTGAGACTAACTTTCCGTCAGAGCATTGGACTGGCAGTATAATGACTCGTTCCATAACCGATAATTCATGCGTAATCTTGAAAAATATCAGTACTGTCAAAACTAACCCTTACATTTACTTCCTATTGTATTCACGTATGTGGACACTGCGTATCTATTTTTATATAAAGAATAATGTTTTATGTGCTAACGTCATCAAATTAGTCAGTGATTAAACTAAATTAAATGGATCCGTTCAACCATAACATTTTACGTTATATATCCACAGAATTCCTAACACAATTTGATTGAATTAACATTCTACTAAAGTACAGCCTTCTCACACCTAAACAAAACTTGATACCTGTTTGGGGGCCATGTTGCAATTTTGTGTAACCAGTACGTAAGTATTTAAGCATAAGACATACACTAAGTGTTCAATTCTCTGATTAGAGATTGATTAGTTGGGGTTTAATGTGAGGGTACGCCGTCACTCGTACCAATTGTAGACTATTCCTCACAACCCTGTTGAGTAATTGAATAAAGGATGAGATTCATTCAAGAACTGATTTATTCGATAATATTTACACTTTATATACAATGTTTTTACATGACGTGTTTTATTATTTGACCTAGTTAGTAGGTCATGTTTTATTCTTTTAAGCGCCTTTTGTGCTTACTAGTTATAATGCATATCGTATATGTGTAATTTCAACCTTACACACTTTTGTATCAGCACAATTTGTCGCAATAATTAACCTGCTCTATATACAGTTTTGCTTGCTATTCGTTTTACACATTTCTTAATTGTCAATTCTATTATTACTAAATATAAAATTACAAGATTATTAACATTATTAAAATACCCTGTTTAATCTGGAAGATTAAACATCCTGCCAGCCCGAAGTTCATGTTCATTCGTAGATTGAACATTCTGCCGCGACGAGGTGGTTGGGATGGCGTAAAGTTGTTCCATCTGGAATCTTTCTTCTTCTGTTTCCTGGGTTTCTTCTTTCGACGTATTCTTGTCCATGCCTTGTATGCCCCCCAGATTGCTATGGCTACTCCTAGTAACATTGCTGTACCTGCGAGACTGTTTAATCTGGAATGTGATGCTATTTTCTCCCAGTGGGTGTTGATTAAATCTTGTTGAATTTCTTCTTCTTTTTGCTTTAAGTCACTTAGTTGATCTGTTGCCTTTAGTATGGTTTCCCTATGAGTGGTGTTTGCTTGCGTCTTGTGTTGGATTGTGTCTGCCATGTTTATTTGCACTGGTTTGTGATAACTTGTAACTACTGATACACTGTCCTGACGTGTCGGACTTAGAATGCTTTGTTTTGTTTGAACTAAGCACTCTGATGATATTTGGATGATGCCAGTTTGGTTTAACGTGATGTCTTGTCTTACTCCATTGCATATTACTGCTCCTCTGACCGCCTCTTTTGTTATGAACATCCATGTGTTGGGCATGTATAGTTGCTTCCAGATTATTCCATCTATTGTGTGTATTGATGTCCTGCATGAATTCTTGTCCACTCGTTGATATAGTTGATCTATTATACAATTTGGCCTCTGCTCTATGCTGTTTACTACCGTAGGTGTGCATATCATTGTATGTCTTCCGATGAATACACTGGTTTTAGTTCGTCGTCTGATAGCTGGAAGTAGAGTTGAGAGTTGTATTCTACGGCAATGACTCCAGCTTCAACTTCTATTATTCCATATGTCCCGTTCTTAATCTTCAGTGGTATTGGAGTTATTTTCAATACGACATACTGCATGATTTCTGTAATGATGAAGTATCCTGATACATGGATTTGATGTTCGTCTTGTTTTACAGACATCTTTATTATCGGACGTGTTAGTATTTGTATGTTGGATGGTAGCTTCTTTGATGCTGATGTTACAATCTCCTTTATATGGACTTCAGTGATAAGGTCGTAAAGCTGCCGTGACCACGATTTACGTCTAGGATTTTGTTGTAGTGGTTGTATATTTCGTTGATGAGGTTTACTGCTATTTGATATGAGTTTAGAATGTGTAAATTTAGCTGGTTTTCATCTATGGTCTTGTACCATTTTTCCATTGTGGATATTGCGTCCAGTCCTAGGTTTAGTTTCTTCATGAAGCTGTCGAGTTGTCTGTTGAGTCTTATTTCTGTGTTGTTAAATGTTGATAGTGCCGATAGCATGAATTTGGTTTGACGGTCTGCTGTTTTCATTAATTCTTGTTGATTCTTGGTTAATGCGTTGATGTCCTTGTATACTTCGTCATTTACTCCAAATATTGATGTAAGAATGTCCCCTAGCATGCCCTTTTCTTTCTTGAGTGGATAACTGCTCGTATTCCTTCTTGTAACCATTTTAGTTGTTTACTTAATTCACTTGTGTGATGAGTCAGCTCCTTGCAATGTATTTCTTCTGATATCCTTGTGGCTTGTGCACAGCTTGTCAAACCCATGTGTAGCGTTTATTGCTTCTATGATATCCTCTTCAATATTAATTGTGTTGAATTGTAGATCGATCCGGAATGTACCTCTTCCGATTTGTGCATTACCTATATGCTCTACGTATAGGCCTGGATCTGGATGTTCCATCGTAAAATTCGCTCTTGCAACTGTTAACATTGTTAAGAGTCCAAGTGCTACTTGTAGTACGTGAGATTGCTTTGTTTCTTCCTTGCCCGGATGTCTTCGTGCTCGTGTTGTTTTTGGCCGGAGTGTATGGGGATCAAGTTCCGAATATGCCTTTTACTTGTTTTACCATCTGGTTTGCGGGTTGTTACGATGCGAACCATGCCATCTGCTGTATGGACTTCTGTTACTTTCTCTAATGGCCACTTAGCGGGGTGTAAACTTTCGTCCTTTACTAACACTATGTCGTTTACCATCACGTTTTCCTTGCTTTGTTTCCATTTGTACCTTTGCTGCAGACTGCTTAAATATTCTGATGACCAAATTTTCCAAAAGTCCGCCTTCATCTTCTGCACTAGTCTCCATCTTGTACTTAGATTCTCTTCAATGGTGTTTGTTGTGTGTTGTAGTGGACCTAGTAGTGCTTCTCCAGTTAAAAAATGGCCAGGAGTTAATATGATACCTCCTGGTTCCGATGTGATTGGTATTAATGGCCTTGAGTTTAGACATGCTTCTATTTGGTGCATTAGTGTAGTTAGTTCCTCGTATGTTAATGTTGCTTCTCCAATAACTCGCCTCATGTGGTGTTTGACTGACTTCACTCCGGCTTCCCATAGGCCGCCAACATGTGGTGTGGACGGTGGTATGAAGTGCCATTTTATTCCTACTGATGATTCTTGGGTTCTCACTTCTTCCATTATTGCTTGAACTTCATTTTGAAGAATGTTATTTGCTCCTACAAAATTTGTACCATTGTCACTGTATATGTGTGTGCAATGACCTCTCCTGGATGTGAATCTTCTCATTGCTGCTAGAAATGTTTCTGTGGTCATGTCACTTACTACTTCCAGATGTATTGCCTTGGTTGTTAGGCAGATGAATATTGCAATGTATCCTTTATATGCTTTGTGTCCTCTTCCTTTCCATGATCTTATTTGAATTGGACCGGCGTAATCTATCCCGGTGCGTGTGAATGGTGAACATGGAGTTACCCTAGCCGCAATTCCCCCATAAGCTGTTGTGTAGTTTGTTTCTTGTATCTGATGCATGTCGTGCATGAATGGATGACTGATTTTACTGCCCTTTTGCCGTTTATTATTCAGTATTTTCTGCGTAGGTATGCAAGTGTGATCTGGGTCCCCCCATGCAGTGTTTCTTGGTGAGCCTTTAGTATCACTAAATTTGTAAGTTGTTGGCCTGGTGGTAGTATTATAGGATGCTTTTCGTCAAATGACAATTGTGAATTTGTAATCTTACTCCCACACGTAGGATGCCTTCTCCATCTATAAATGGGTTGAGTGTTGCCATTTGGTTGTTTTTCAACACTTGTTGCTGTTTTGTAGTGCTTCTAACTCCTTGCCGAAGTGCTGGTGCTGTGTCATTCTGATGACTTGATGCATTGCCCTGCTTAATTCTTCTAATTCTAGGTGTTTGTGTTTACTTTGCTGTCTTCTGCATGCCTTGCTGAACCTGTTGCAGTAGGCGATTACTCGTTGCAGTCGTTGCAATGAGGAGAATCGGTTTATGATGCTGCTGTCTTCTATTTTTACGGTTGTCAGACATCTCTTCAGCTCTAGTTTTGTGGTTGTGTTTGGTGTTTGGTATTCCTTCCATGCATTTGTTTTCAGCCACTCCGGTCCATTCCACCATATGGATTTGGTCTTTATTTTGGATGCTGGGTATCCTCTTGACAGGATGTCTGCTGGGTTTTCTTCTGTGCTGACATAATTCCATTGTTGATGTGGAACGAGGTTATTGATTTCCATCACCCTATTGGCTACGAACGTTTTCCATCTGGATGGCTCCCCTTTGACCCATGCTATTGTTATCATGGAGTCACTCCATGCATACACCGTTATGTTTGAAATTTCTAGTGCCTCTGCTGTTCTTCTCAATAGTTTTGCTAATAGTACTGCTGCGCATAATTCTAACTTGGGTATCGTCGCTTTTGTCTTGATAGGTGCTACTCTTGATTTTGCTGTGAGTAACGTTACTTCCCTTGACTGGTTCTCGCATATATTACTGCAGAAGCACATCTATTGGCCCCGGTTTATCGAGTGTGGGATCTGCCAATATTTGGTTTGTCCACTGGCTGTTGTCGAACTTGAATTGCTTCATGGGAAGATTCTCCGTGATCTTGTTTAGCACTATAACTTCTGTGGTTAGTGAGAAGGTACTTGGATGTAAAGGTTTTAGTTGGATATTTATTTTTGAGGTTGCCTTGGTTGGTGTAGACCTCCTAAACCGCTGATCTCGGCGTGTACTGTTTTCCTTGGTAGTTTTAATAGTTGTGCCGACTCTTCTGTAATGAATGATGCCTGTGACCCTGGGTCGATTAATACTCGTAACATTTGAAATTCACCGAAGATGTCCTTTATTCTGATAATTGCTGTTGCTAATAAAACTTCTTTTTTTCTATTTTCTGGGCTGCTTGTTTCTTTAACTTCTTTGGTTGAAGCGTGCGCTGCCGATTTTGTTTGCTGGTGTGTTGCAGGTTTTTTGTATTCCTGGTGCAGTAATGTGTGGTGCGGGTACTGACATGTTGTGCACCGCCGTATTGCGTGGCATCTGATGTTGGAACTGTGGTCCATGCAATTGAAACATAGACGTTTTCTCTCACGAATGTGATCCTGGCTTGTTTGACAACCCTTTGAACTTGATGCAGTCACCCAACTTGTGATATTGGTTGCAGTAGACGCATGCTTGCCGTTTATTCTGCCACTGGGGGTTCCATTGGGGCTGTCCTCGTGTGGTAGTATGGTGTGATTTTCTTGCCTGGGACATCGCTTCCATTGACTGGAATCTTAGTTTGAGGAATTCCATTACTTCCTCCATTAGTGGTATTTCATTTGGTGCTTTCAGCGATTGTTCGAAAAGTTTGTTTGTCTCTGCGTCCCATTTTCTTGCTACTATGTGAACAATAAGAGGACCCCAGGAGGCTGTTTCTACTCCTAGGTTCTTTATTGCTTCCAGACACTCATAAGTGGTGTCATGCAGACGCCTTATTGCACCTGCATCTTGCTCTTGGATGGTGGGAAAGTCTAGAATTTTGTCTATTAAAACTTTTACCATTAACCGTTTGTTGTTGTATCTGCTCTCGAGAATTTCCCATGCTGTTTTGTAATTGCATTCTGCTATTTGAAGGTGTTGGATTAGTTTTGATGCTTCTCCTGTGACGTTGCTTTTAAGGTACTGCATTTTTCTATTGTTGTCACCGTTTTGTTGGAGTGTATTATTTTTCAAACAGGTCTTGGAATGTCATCCAATTTTCATAGCCACCGCTGAACAAAGGTAGCTTTATTTCTGGCATCTTGATGCTGCATGTCTTATCTCCAACCATTTGTATTTTGTTTCCGAGTTCGATGCTTATTTGGTCACACCATTGTTCGGTTTTCTCGAACTCGCTGTTTGAAAAATAGTTGTCCTGATGTTTTGTTTCATGACCTTGATGTGTTCGTGCAGGTCTTCAATTGCAGTCCATTGGCGCTGAATCTTGTTTTGCCATAACTTAAGTTGGACCGTGTTTTCTTCTTTCTTCAATCTTTCTTCTACTTGTTGAATAGAGCACCTAGTTGTTGCACTTGATCTCTTGTCTTTTCAATCGCTGTTCTTGTTCTTTATCGACCCCATCGTCTTCTTGCGAGGTGGTTGTTAGCTTCTTTTCCAGTTCTGTCAGATAGTTCTTAATGTGATTATATAGTTTACCCAATTTTTCAAAGTATTCTGATGTGTGGTAGTCATGATCATCTATCTGCAGTTTGGATATTTCATATGTGTGCTGTTTGCTTCTTCCCACCATGTTTCCAATGTCTTGCTACGTTCATTAATGTACACCTTGTTCTTTCGTGCCGCCGCATCTTTCTTCATATTTGTAAACATCTTCTCCATAGCCTTGCCAATTTCATTTTGGGTGTTGGCCAATTTGTTTATCTTCTCCATTTTTCGCTTTGAGTCTTGTGTTGTTTCTTATTTATAAAGCTTGATTTTCTTACCCACTGTCGTTATGTTTCTTCTTTCCTATAAGGGGCGTAAATCCTTATAGTTTACAGAGGTAGACTTGCTGCTGTAACTTCTTTTGGCGGTGGTGGTGGTGAATTGAATGTGCTGGTGGTGTTGATGTCTTCAATAGGCTGATGTTGTTGGCGGTGGATGATGTCTTCAATAGTAATTAATTTTACTGGTTGCCGATATTGTTGGCTCGAAGGACCATGTCTAATTTACTGGTTGCCGATGTTGGTGGCTCGAAGGACCATGTTCAATTTACTGGTTGCCGATGTTGGCGGCTCGAAGGACCATGTTCAATTCTCTGATTAGAGAGATTGAGTAGTTGGGGTTTAATGTGAGGGGTACGCCGTCACTCGTACCAATTGTAGACTATTCCTCACAACCCTGTTGAGTAATTGAATAAAGGATGAGATTCATTCAAGAACTGATTTATTCGATAATATTTACACTTTATATACACTGTTTTTACATGACGTATTTTATTATTTGACCTAGTTAGTAGGTCATGTTTTATTCTTTTAAGCGCCTTTTTGTGCTTACTAGTTATAATGCATATCGTATATGTGTAATTTCAACCTTACACACTTTTGTATCAGCACAATTTGTCGCAATAATTAACCTGCTCTATATACAGTTTTGCTTGCTATTCGTTTTACATTTCTTAATTGTCAATTCTATTATTACTAAATATAAAATTACAAGATTATTAACATTATTAAAAATACCCTGTTTAATCTGGAAGATTAAACACTAAGCGAAAACTTCTAACGTGTCGGCTTCTAAACTGTGCCAGGTTAGAGCAAAACCAGTTGAATTAAATTTTTATTGTTTAGTGCTAAAGATCCTGTCCATCGTCCAGTTCTTGTGATGATAATAGGCATATTTGTTCTTCTCACCAGCAAAAATTTACAAGGCCAGCAATGTGAGGTGAAGCAAGGCGCAGCATCACGTTTAGTAGTGCCATAACTGGACGCGGCACAGTATCACAATCTACAGAAAAGAGGAAGGTTGTTCCAGATTTATGGGTGCCAACACAGAGGTTGCAATCAATGACTTAAAAAAAAAACAACTTTAAATGTATAACCAAAAATTTAATTACACAAAGGTATGCTGCTTCATGAGATAAGCAGAAACAAGGAAATTGCACAAGGAAAGATTATTTAAGTACACCCTGTGGGGGATGTATAACTTGTTTCGTACAGCTACATAACTTGCAATACTAATGCCGTAAATGAGGACATAATTAGCGACTATTTTATAAAGAATTCACTCACGCATAATCTCGTACCTTAACTTAATCATGCAATTATTGCTTGGATTTCAAAGGTACTCAAAGTATAATTTCACTTTGTTTGACTTGAGCGCATATATAGTGCGTAAAATAAGGTTTGTTTGACAATGCTATGAGGTTAGCCTTAACACAGAGTTTTTTTGTTTTTTCCCTACTGGAGCGCTCATTTTAGTTTTAACTAATGCACAAGAACAAATTAACTTACACATAACTCCTGTTTCCGCAAACATTGTCATTTGAAGTAATTCTAGTAATGGTTTCTATAGGCCACCTAAATATTGTTTTGAAAGCCCTGTCTGGTTGTTCGTTTCTACATAAAGAAACCAACATATGCAGATGAAAATGGCTTCATGAAACTAGCTGTATCGATGTAATGTCTGCGAAAATTGTTTTCTCTACGAGAGCAAATTCCAATTTTAAAGGTCCAAAAAGTTTAATCCGGTCCACAATTGGTGTCTAATTAGTGCATATAAGAAGGGTGATGGTGATCGTTCTAACTTATGGAAATCTTTTTTCTTCTTAAGGCCTCAACATTTAATTTAATATGCTCAATATGGCGCATAACTCTAACTATGACTTGTTTTCTATAAAACTCAAAGTTGCATTTATTAAAATCAACCCGGCGCATAAACGGTGCATAATTATTGCACAAAAAAACGATTTATGCAAAAGTGTTTTTATAAACTTAGATTTGTAAAAAATGATTTTTGAGAAATTCATGATTTCGTGATTAATTTCAAAGCCCAATAGTGACGCACAATTGGCGACCAATCACTATACTTTACCACATGTTAGCAATGCCAATATTACTTTTAGTAATGCTTTACTAAAGAAGCGCAAAATTTTATTTCAACGGCACAAAACAGTTCATAATTGGCGCAGACTACTGCGTAAAAGATTCATTGGCGCAAAAGTTGGTAGTTCGCAAACTTAGCAGAGAGTTGACGGAATTTCGTTATAAACTATTACCTATCCGAGCGCAAAATTAAATTTTGATTGGCATCTCATGATTGCATAAAATTAGGGTATACGTAGGTTGGCTGCGAAGTTGATAGTGTGGATAGAATTTTTCTAAATTGTTTCCTATAGCTGTGTAGTTTAATTATTACACAAGAGATAATAGCTTTATACAGAAGATTCTGGTTTTGCGAACCTATGTCGATGCAATTTCTGCAAAACTTGCTTCTCATAGGGACTTAAAGATTAATTCCGAAATAATCTGTCTTAAGCTTGCCGTCGGAAAGTTAGCCGTGGATATGTAATATTTGCAATTGCTACTTGTCTAATGGGCAGAAAAGTTTTTCCTATGGGAATGCGAAATTTTATTTTAAATGCACATAACGGGCACCTAATAATTTGGTAATAATATGTTAAGTTCTCAGTTGTTAAACTAAGCGTGTGGATAGAATTTTTGCAACAACTCGTACCTTATACGGATGCCAAATGTAGTTCCAATGGCACAAGGTAGCGCATAAGTGCCTAATCTCTACATAAAAAACCTGACTCGCCCAAAAGCTCGGTTTTGTATAGTTTCATTTTTTTCGTTTTCACGGCATTGGCCCGTCGGATAAATAGTGTCTAATCACTGCACAAGAGAAAACCGTTTTATGCAAAAGATGTGTTTCCGTTAGCTTGGTTGGGTAGATGTAACTTCTCCAAAACTTCCTTTCTACAGACACTCAAAATTTAATTTGAAAAACTCAAAACCGCACATGATTGATTTATGAAAAGTTCGTGGTTGATGTGCAAAATTTAACTGTCCTCAAAGCGGCGCATAAATAGCGCCCAATCTCTATATCCAAAAACTGATTTCGTGAGTCGTGATTCTATGAGGTTATTTGTCTCAATAGAATTTTTGACAATACTCATTTCTTGTAGAAGCCCAAAGTTTAATTTCAAAGCCGCATTTAAGTGGCGCCTAATTACCGCATAAGAGATTGCAAAATTGGTGGCTGACAAGTTTAGCCGTGACGATGTCTTGCATTTGGTTTTTATAAAGGCTCAAAATGTAGCTTTTAAGGCGCAATACAAAACATAATTATCTAAAATAAAAAAATGATTTGTGCCAGAATGGATGACTCAGAGAAGTGAGTCATGCCATTAGAATTTCCGTGACAACTTATTTCCCATTGGATAGAGATTTTTAATTTAAGCGGAAAAACCGTGCATAATTGACAATTTATGCAAAATATTGTGGCTTTGACTCATCATTGTAATTTCCTTAAAGATTGATTCAAAATTTAATTTCAAACGCCCAATACGGTAAAAAATGAGTTGGGTGAACTATGGTATATCGATGTAATACTTGTAACAACTTGTTTTCTACATGGACCTAAAAATTTACGTAAAAAGCTTAAAACAGCGCCCAAATGACGCTTAATTACACCGAAACAAAAAGTTGTTTTATTCGAAAGTTTTTGACTGTAGGTATCCGTATTAGCATAATTTTTGTTTCTACTTTATGCTTAAAATAAAATTTAATTTCAACGGCATCAAATCGCCCATAATTGGCGTTGAGTTCTTTCACAAGACATGATTAATTCTGGCGCCTAACGATTGGTACGACTAATTCGTTTATAAAGAAGTTAAACGTGTTAATATAATTTTTGTTGCAACTTGTTTGGAATGCGAAATTTAAAACTATCTTGTACTAGTTTCAATAGCCTTGTACGTCGTGCAATGGCTTGGTAGTTGTAGCTAGTCAAAGTTGTTTTGAAAGGCTGAAGTCGGCGCTATTAATTGACGCAGCGCTCGTTTCTCCCAAATTTAGCCCTGTCAGTGTCATTTTTGCAATAATTAGGTTTTAAAACAACTTGGGCCTAATGACTATATCACCAAAAATACGCCGCGGTGTAAAGTTAACCATGGTAGCAAATTTTTTGTAGTCACTTCGGTCTCATAAAAATATGAGCTTAATCTATTACATAATACTAGTTGACGTAGAAGTTAGTGCCCCTCGAACTTAGTCATGTTAAAGTAATTTTTAATATAATTTGGTTTTTAGGTACTCAAAGTTTAATATCATGATCTCAAATCGGAATATAAATTATCCTTAATTACTAAATAAGGCGGAGCGAAGAGGCCACCGGTTCCGTGGTGGAACCCCAAAATAGCGGAGGCTATAAAAGAACGCAAGAAAAGCCTTAAAAGGTTCTCGTTGAATCCTACAATGGATAACTTAATAAAATTTAAACGCTTAAGAGCTTTCGCACGGCTTCAGATAAGAAAGGCGCAAAAGAGGTCCTGGCAGCAGTATGTCAGCGAAATTAGAAGTAATACCACCGCGACTGAAATGTAGAGCAGAATCCGAGCTATTTCAGGAAAAAATAAGAGCTTTATGATCCCAAAATTGACATCAAATGGGCAAATAATTAATAATGCGTCTCGAGTAGCAGAAGTGTTCGCCGATCATTACCAAAAGACAAGCAGCACAGAAAACTATGAAACAAATTTCATCGCCAATAAAGAGCATAGAGAAGTGCCAATAACTTTCTTAGACGACTGCTAGCAACCTTATAATAGTCCTATTTGTATGGAAGTGCTAAGAGGTGAAATAAAACGTTTGAGGGACACGGCGGCTGGGATTGATAAAATTCCCAACCGTATGCTAAAGAACTTGCCCCATAAACAACTTGAAAACCTGATGTATATCCTTAACAGCATGAGGGATACTATCCACCATTATGGAAAATGGCATTAATTGTTCCCATATTAAAACCGGCAAAAAATGCTCTAAACGTGGAAAATTACAGGCCAGTCTCTCTAACTTCCTGTATAGGAAAAGTATTAGAAAGGATTGTAAACACGAGACTAGTGAAGATCGTCGAAGAAAGCAATTTGATCAACGAAGACCAAACAGGTTTCCGCAAAGGGTGTTCCACAAATGATAACCTATTGCGTATTGTCACACAGATCCGAGAAGGTTTTTTAGAAAATAAGCATACTACAACAGTGTTTTTCGACATCGAAAAAGCATATGACACAGTATGGAGGCATGCAGTAATATCGAGACTACATAAATGGGGTATTACAGGAAATACGGGAAGATTTATTCATCTGCGGACAGATACTTTAAAGTACGAGTAGGGAACACACTGTCAACAGCACATAAATTGGAGAACGGTATCCCTCAAGGATCGCCTAACAGCGTCACATTATTCGGTATTGCCATGAATAGTATTACTAATACATTAGACAACTCCATTGGTAGGTGCGTATACGTGAATGACGTAGCGATATACTACTCTAATAAATTAGGCACGCCATTTAATGCAAGCATGCAACGAGCAGTTGACGCGATAGAACAGCAAGCGAATAATGAAGGATTCCGTATATCGTCCAGCAAAACAGTGTGTATGCACTTTTGCAGGATGAGAACGCCACATCACGGACCGAACTTATTCCTAAAGGGACAACAAATAAAAATGTTCAACATAACAAATTTCTAGGAATGAGCCTAGATAGTTCATTATTGTGGACAAATCACATCGAGGAAGTACTTATAAAAGCAAGAAAAACAGCAAATATAATAAAATGTCTTGCAAACACAAGATGGGGAGCGGATAGAGAAGCTCTCATTAGACTATATAAAACACTAATTCTTTCACGTATAGACTATGCTTCTATTGTATATATGTCCGCGTGTAAATCACGGTTACACAAAATAGACGTTGTACAAAATTTGTGTCTAAAATATGCCATAGGAGCCTATCCCACAAGTCCTGCAAGTAGTATCTACGCGGAAAGCGGAGTGCTACCTTTAAAATATAGAAGGATGTGGTTACTACTGAAATATGCAACTAAGGTTTTTGCCAACGAGAACCATATTAATTACACTTTATTAAGGAAAACGGGCGAAGGTAAAGCATCGAACGTACCAATATATAGCGCAATATTAAAATCGTGCTTAGTGTTAAATATTGGAGCTAAAAAGGAATTAAAAGACATAAAACTCGTAAAAAGTAAAACATGGGAAAAATGGCAAGAGGAATGGGAATCAGAAAAGAGGGCACTAAAGCAACATCTGCCAACACTGACCGATAGGAAGGGCTATATCCCGATGACTAGACGGTACAGCATAATCTTAACAAGACTAAGAATAGGACATACACATATAAGACACTCTCACCTACTATCAGGAGAAACTAAACAAGTATGTCAGAACTGCTCAATTCCTATAACATGAAAGCATATATTTGATGAATACCCAAAGTCACAGGAAATAAAAGAAAAATACGGATATACGTTTACACTAGACAATGCCTTACAAATGCAGGCTCACATTCCATTAATATAAGTAATTTGACTGTAATCTCATTATATTTAGAATTTACATCAGTTCTACATACATAAAGACAAAATTTGCATCGATTGGGGCTTGAACCTTGGTGGCGCAGTTGGTAGTGCGGTACTCTAGCAAAGTACAGGTCGTAGGTTCGAATCCTACTCGAGGTAAACTTTTTATTTATGTATTTAATAAAATTAATAATAATTTTTAATTAAATATTAAAACAAGTATTCTAGTTCCTAAACAATATTTTATCGCACATATAAACATACAGTAAGAAGTCATTGTGGTTAATAACCCTAGAGGTTGAAACCACGTAAAACTAATAAATAAAAAAAAAAACAAAAAAAAAACAAAACATTGATTTATACAAAGGTTCTCTGTTCCCTGAAATTAGATTTTCCAGTAGAATCTGGTTACCACCTTTTCTCACAGAAACGAAAATTTAATTTTATTTTAATGCAACAAAACTCTTAATCGGCGCTTAATTATTGCATAAGTAATAACTGACGCAGAACTTAGTAACTTTGGCGACATAAAACACAACTAGCGATTAATTATTTTTATTAAAAAAATTAACCTGCCTAGTAGCTCGCATCTTCGTGAATTTAGTAATGTCGGTGTAATTTGTTTCCTGTAAGAATACAAATTCTTATTTGAGAAAACAACGCATAATTACAGCTTAACTATTGCAGTATAAACATTGCTTCATGTAGGAGATGGAAGTTCCGTGAATAGGTCGATGTAATTTTTGTAACAACTTGTTTTCAATAAAAACACAAAATTTAACTTCCCGGCACCAAACCGGGTATAATAAGAGTTGAGTAATTGAACAAAAAACTAGACTTGCTTTGTAAAGACACGCAGCAATTTATTTTAAGGCTTAAAAGGCATACATAGCGCATAATTGTTGCAAGAGAACATATTGTTTATGTTGAAGTTAGGAGTTACGCGAATTTAGTCGTTTGTTAGAATTTAAGTTCAACGGCTCATAAGGATGCCTAATAATTGGATAAGAAAATTATAAATAAGTGCAGTACTGTGAAATTAAGCGTTCTTACAATAGGTATTTCCTTAAAAGTGCACCACATTTAATTTTAAGGATACAAAGCCGCGCAAAATTGACGCCTAATTACTGCATAAATTTTCCCAAATTTCTACATAAAATATTGACTTACCCAATAATCCATGGCTACGTATACTTAGTCTTGTGGGTGTAATTTTTGCAATGGTTTAATTTCAATAATTCAACCAAGCGCGTAAATGACGTCTGCCTCATAAAGGGTTTATAGCTTTGTAAAGTTAACCGTGTTAATGAAAATTTTTTATTAATTTATTTTCTATTCGAGCGCAGAATTTAGTTTTAACGACTCAAATTGCATATAATTGACCGCTAGTAGTTGCGCAAAGGATTAATTTATACATACGTTCAAGACTCTAAAGTTGGCTGCACCCACTGGGCGCCCGTCAACTAATTGTGCAAGATGTAATAATTTGTCGTTAACCAACAGTTGCGGTGGAGATGTAATTTTTGCAATAACTCGTCTACTATAGGAGCATAAAGTTCTATTTCAAGGCTCAAAACGTACATAAATGGTGTCAAATTATTGCAAAATAAGTTGCGCTAGTGTTGGCCGGTTGGTCAAGCTATTCTTGCCAATGGAATCCTTGTTACAATTTATGTCCTACCGGAATGCAAACTACCTAATATATAATCGTGTAAGAAAATTTAAATTTATACATATATAGCAGTGAAATTAAGGGTATTGATAGAATTTTTTCAATAAGTTGTTTGCTTTAAGAGTGAAGTTTCATTTCAATGATTCATCCCGGCGCATAAACGGCGCTTAATTACTGCATTTGAAGAAATTGGTTGTGTAGAAGTTTGTGGCTTTGTGAAGTTAACCGTTAGAATATTTTTCACTATTCCCTATAGGGGCTCAAAATTTAATATTAAAGGAGAAAATCTACTACTAGTGCAAGAATGACTAATTTACACGTATGTTCATGAAGTTAACTTTAGCAGTCCAATTTTTGCAATAACCTGTTTCCTGTAAGAACGCAAAATTTAAGTTGAACGGTGCAAAACAACGCATAATTAGCGCTTAATTAATACAGTATAAAAACTGCTTTATCCAGAAGTTCAAATTTCTGTGAATTTCGGCGTATCGATAGAAATTTTGAAATAACTTGTTTTCTACAGAAACATAAAATTTCATTTCAAATGCTCAAAACGCGGCACAGACTGCCCTAATTACTGCATACATATAGATTTGTGCAGAAGTTGGTTGAGGTATAGTAACTTACTTCCTACTGGACAACATAAGGAGAAATAAGAAAAAATTGATTTATACGAAGTTCGTGGTTCCGTGAATTTAGTCATGTTATAATGTTTGAAATACCATCTTTCGTAGAGGTGCAAAATTTAATTTGTCGCATATCAGCGCATAAATGCCGCCCAATTACTCTATGTCTAAAACTGATTTATTCGCGGCTCTGTGAGGTTAGTCGTGCCAATAAAATTGTTCTTAATACTTATTTTTAGTAGAAGCGCAAAGTTTGACTTCAACGACCGAAAATCTCTCTTAATTGGCGCATAATTACCGCACAAATATTTAGTGTTTCAGAAGATCGTGACTCGCTAACTTAGCCGTATCGATTTAATTTTGTTGTAATAGGACTCCAAATTTAAAACTCAACCCTGCACACAAGTATCATTACTGCAAAGAAAACAATGGTTTATGCTAATGTTGGCGGATCTGTAAACTTATCCATAGCAATGGAATTTTTGTTATAACCTATAGTTTATTGAAAATGAGCTTAATTTGACCAGCGCATCTGATGATCGTATAATGTAAAACTACTGTATACGTAAGTTAACTGTGTAGTTAATTATGTAGGTGAAATTTTTTGTAATAACCTGTTGTTACAAAATTGCGCAAAATTTAATTGTAACGTCACAATCTAGTGCGTAATTTGTGTTTAATTACAACTCCAGAAAAGGAAACGATTTATTCAGAAGGATGATCTATTACAAACTAAACGTAATTTCTGCAGAACTTGTTTTCTGCAAAGGCCTAAAATTTAAACTCAACATGGCGCATAAATGGCTCTTCATTATTACATAAAACAAACCAGATTTACTCCATAACAAAAGATTTCTTCATACACAAATTTAGTACTCTGTGAAGTTGACCACGTCAATAGAAATATTTGCTACTTATTTATTATAGAAATGAAAAATTGAATTTAAACGGCTCCAAACCGCTCACAATAGGCGTAGAGTAATTGCACAAAAAATAATCATTTGTTCTAAGCTTACAGTTGGCCATCTTATTTTTGCGTTTTCTAAAAGGAAGCAATGTTCTATTTACGGCTCGAAACCACATATAAATGGTCCCTAATTATTGCAAAAGAAAGACTAATGTATGATGAAGTTGGGTCTCCGCTAAGTTAGCCGTGTCGATAGAATTTTTTTTACTTGTTTTCTAGTGGAATGCGATATCGCTTTTTCAACAGCGCACAAGGGTTTGTGTCGAAGTTTGTGGCTTTGCAAAGTTAACGGTATTAAAACAATATTGTGTTAATTTACTTTCTTTAGAAGTGCAGACTTTAACTTTTAACAGCGCATAGTTGCACATAATTTGCCCTTAATACTTTCGTAAAGATTAGTTTAAACATAAGTTCACGACTGTAAATTAGCTTTATTGATGGAATTTTTACAATAAGTTATTTCCTGTAAGAACGAAACATTTAACTTTAACGAACCGTGCCTGGTAAACCAGTAGTAACACGATCTGCTTAGTATTCGGTAGGTAGGTGGTTTGATTCCCGTTACCATCTACCCTGTATGAGGTTTTTTCAGCAAGATCCCTGCGTATAAGCACATCTTGTGCGGCT
The DNA here is from genome assembly GCA_036346205.1 of Vesta saturnalis. Lineage (NCBI taxonomy): Eukaryota > Metazoa > Arthropoda > Insecta > Coleoptera > Lampyridae > Vesta > Vesta saturnalis. The sequence continues at coordinate 9,065,659 of JARFJB010001166.1, forward strand.
ATTTAGTCTAATGCATAGGTAGTACCTTCCTCTTCAGAACCCTAACTCCATTCTTTCGATCCTATCCTGTCCGCACTTATCCTTAGTTCCATCAAGTATACATGCTTTCTGTATGTATGTCGGGGATTCATGGCTGTGGCTGAAGGAACTTGGAAAGCCCAAGCAGCCCTCCCTTCGTAATGGGGAGGGAATAAAACACGTTACCTCTTCCTTCTCAATTTCAGTGACACAAAACATTGCATAATTAGCGTCTAATTACTGGCATTAATAAAATCTACTTACGCAAAATCTTGCACCTTCGTGAACTTAATCATATCGATGTAATTTGTGTAATAACTTAGTTCCTGTGAAGGTTAAGTTTATTTCTAAATTTCAAATTGCGCATAAATAGCGCCTAACTGCTACGTACAAAATTGACTTCAGTCGTCGTTATGCAATTTATGCCAAAATATTGTTCTTATAGGGATGTAAAGTTTTAGTTTGTCCCAAAAAGACAAATTTACGCGTAAGTTTACGACTGTACACGGTTACCTTTGCCACTTCAATTTTTCTAATAACTTGCTACATGTAAAAACGCAAGAGTTAACTTCATTGGCATAAAACAACGCATAATTAGCCCATAATTATAGTATAATTGTTTTATGCAGAAATTTAAGCTGCGCGAACTTAGGCATTGTAATGTGTCGCAGGCTCTCGGTTGTAAAGTTAACCGGTTCCGGAAAACTAGCTACGTCAATAGTAATTTTGTTATAAGTTACTTCCTACTGGAATAGAAAAAGTAATTTCAACGGCACATAGGAGGCGCCTAATAATTTAATAAGAAAATATTACACTTATAGGAAATTGGCGTCCAGAGTTGTTACTATAACTAGGACAAATCAGCGTAAAACTGACGCTTAATTACTGCATAAGAAAAAAATAACTTCTTTTGTAGATTTTTGCAATAACTTGTTTCCTGTAAGAACGCTGGTTTATATACTGACTTCAATAAAAATTGCAACACCTAAATTTATTGAACGATTTTATTAAAATTTTCGTCAACGATGTCTGTCATTAGAACAAACAAACGATTAAAATTTGAAAACAAAAGAACAAAAACTAAAAATGTTTTTTTTTCAATAATGAGTTGCTCCGCCACGATTTGTAATGCACTCATTTAGACGGCGTGGCATACAATCTATCAAGTGATCTACAGTTGCCTGTGGTATATCAACCCAAGCTTCTTGAATCCGTAGCCGGAGGTCGTGTAAGTTATCTAGAGGGTGTGGTAAATTATCCAGTCGCCTACCGACCTCATCCCATACATGTTCAATGAGCGACAAATTAAGTGACCGAGCAGGCCATGGAAGGACAGCAATGTTAGCGTCTTCCAAAAAACGTATTGTAGCCCTTGCCGTATGAGGGCGCTCATTATCCTGTTGTCCCTGAAGATATGGAAGCGCAACGGGTTCTAGCACATTGGCAATATAACCAGCGGTGTTTAAGTTGCCATCAATCAAGACCAAGGGTGATTTGCTACCGTAACATATTGCACCCCATATCATCACTCCTTGTGTGAGGTCTGTGTTGCGTTCCACAAAAAATGTTGAATTTTTACGTTCTCCACGCATCCGTTTGACGCTCCTACGACCATCGTGGGCCCACAAGCAAAATCGGGACTCGTCACTAAACACAATTCGATGTCATTCTTGCGCCCAATTTGCTCTTTCGTTGCTCCATTTTAGCCTGCGTAGACGGTGAAGTGGTGTAAGAGGAAGACATAAAAATGGACGATATGAAGCAGCCCATAAGACCTTATCCGGCTATAAACAGATGACATTGACATTTTGGGTCCTATACCTCTCATCCAATCATTTGCTATCGATCGAGTTGTTAAAAATCTCTCTCTTGTGGCCAAAAGTTTTAAGCGACGTTCTTGGCGATCTGTAGTCCTGCAGGGACATCCAGATCCAGGGCGACGTTGTTGCACCCCTTTCTCGGACCATTTGGACATCTCAATACCGTTGTAACATTTCGGTTTTTACACGACGAGCAATTTCTCTCTCTCGCTCATGCCTAATTACTGTATAAGAAAGGATTAACTCCACTATGCCTAATTTTACAATAACTTGTTTTCTATAATAATAAAAAATTTAATTTTATCGAAGCAGAACTACGGATAATTTGGCGCCTAATAATTGCAGTACATGCTGCTGCTCACCAAACCAGGCATAATGAGCGTTGAGTAATTGGAAAAAAATATAATTTGTCGTAGGCCGTGGAGATGAAATATTTGCAAAAATTTGATTTCGAAAGGGGGCTCAAAAAATGTTAGGTTAAGGCTGAACAGGTATAAACAATGCCTAATTATTGCAAAAGAAAAAAAACTTGTCCATGCGAAGACGCTCCGTGACACTAATCGTGTTCATATAACATTTGTTTTACCGTATTTGTTACTGGAATGCAAAATTTAACTTTATCGGCACATAACAGGTGTCTAATAATTGGGCATGAAGGTACGGCCCCGAAATTAAACAAAGAGAGCTAGTAGGTCAGTAGTAATAAGATCTGCTTGGCGTTGGGGAGGTTATGGGTTCGATTCTCTTTACCACCTGCTCTGTATGAAGTTTTTCAGAGGGCATTTCTCATATACACATAGCGGCATGATCACTGTGTATACGCATATCAGATGCGTTCCCTCCAATCCCATCCTGACTAAACCTATCTTTCATTCGATACGTAATGTATATTTAGGAATCCATAACTGTGGCTGAAGGAGCTTGAAAACTCAAGCAGCCCGCTCTCCGTCTTGGTGAGGGAATGACGGAGCTTTTTTCCTTTGCCTTCCAAATTACGCGTGTCATTGGAATTTTTCCAATAACTATTTCCCTATAAGTGCGTGCGCCAGATTTAATTTTAACGACACAAAGAAATGCACAAGAAACGCCTAATTACTGTACAAGAAAAAATTAACTCCTCTATGCCGATTCTTGCAATAACTTGTTTCCTGTAAGAATGCAAAATTTAATTTCAACGACACAGAACAACGCATAATTTGGCGCCTAGTTAATGCAGTATAAAAACTGCTTTATGCAGAAGATTTTGTTTCTGTAAACTTAGCAGTTTGGATGTAATCCTTGCAGTAGCTTGCTTTGTATAGTTTTGTCCAGTAATTGAACAAAAAATTATAATTTGTCGCAGGTTTACGGTTGTAAAGTTAGCCGTATATGTATAATTCTTACAAAAATTCATTTTCTAAATAAGCACAAAATTTTAAGGCTCAAAAGGCATAAACATTGCCTAAATGTTTCAAGAAAAGATTTATTTATGCTGAAGTTAGCGGATCTGTGAAGATAGTCGTGTTCGTGTATAACCTTTTTATAACCTATTTCATACCGTAATGCTAAATTTAATTTCAACATGACGTAATATGTGCCTAATAATTAGGTATAATGTATTAATTTATACGTAAGTCCACAGTCGTGAAATAAAGCGGGTCGGCAGGACTTTTCCAATTGCTAGATCTCACCAGATTTAACTTTATCTACACAAAGCAGCGCACAATTGACACCTAGTTAGAGGATAAGAAAGTATGAACTTTTGGTAATAACTAGTTTCCTGTAAGAATGCAAAATTTAATAACAACGACACAGGACAGCGCATACTTTGGTGCCTAATTTTTGCAGTATAAAGACTGTTTTATGCAGAAGATTGTGGCTCCGTGAACTTAAGTGTGTAAATGTACTTTTTGCCATTTTTACTTGTTTTCTATGGAAGTAGAAAATTTTACTTTAACGTCATCGAACCAGGCACAACAAGCATCAATCGTAGTTGAAAGGAATGTTATTTTTTCGTAAGCTCACGGTTGTAAAGTTAACAGTGGAGGTATAATGTTTACAGTTCGAATTCGAAAGGTACCCAAACTTTTATGTTAAGGCTAAACAGCCGTAAATAGTGTCTAATTGTATGAAAAAGAAAATTCTGTTTATCCTGAAATTACACGCTCCGTTAAGTTAGTACTGTTCATAGAACTTTTGATATAGCCTATTCCTGGATGAATTCAAAATTTAATTTCAATGGCGCTTAATAATTAATAAGGTAATAATTTACACAAAAGTCCATTACTGTAAAAATAAGCTTGTCGATAGATTTTTTCCAATGATTAGTTCCCTATAAATGCGCCATATTTAATTTTAAAGACGCGAAGCAGCGCTTCCAAGTTAAGCGTGTCGATAGAATTTTTCCAAAAACTAGTTCCCTATGAGTGCGCCTAATTGAATTTTAACAACAAGAAGCAAAGCACAATTGACGCCTATTTACTGCATAAAAAATTAACTTCTCTATGTCATTTTTGTAATAAATT